>SSNR01000402.1:285627-369283 GCA_006937965.1 Callopanchax toddi
AGGAGGAGGTGTGTTTATGTGTTTCGTACCGATTTAAAGTGACAGTAGACATTGGACATTGTGTGTAAAAGATTGAAAGAGTTCAAATAAAAGTATTTTCTGCTTAGAAGAACTCACCTGAAGAAATCATTACCTGATAAAGTATTCAATCAAACTCTCAGACTTCAGTACCACAGGCTTTGGGATTCAAACAGATCATTCAGGGAGTATTTGGGTGCCTTCTCACAGCATGAGGCTTAAAGCTGCACTCGGCAGGTTGGTAAACTAGCTAGGTATCCTAGCTATTTTACAGAAACACGTCTCAGAGCTCTCACCCCTCCCATCGGGTAAAATCCATAGGCCAGCCTTCACCCAGACATGGGACCGTACATTTCCACGGTTACAATAGAGACCAAAACTCCAGCTGTTGAAACGTTCCCAGGTTTTTCCTCTTTCTACGTCCAAATGTTTTTAGTTTCCTGCTAGTTGAAAAGGTGTTTTTCTTTTTGGGGACTCTGGTATTTTTTCCTTAAATGGAAGCGCTAACAGCCGGCTGTTTCTGTCCTTCTCTCACTTCCTGGATGTTCTGCTGTAAAATGCACCAGGACGCATTAATGGAGGATCCAAGCAGTGAGGAAGTGAGGCGCTTCAACAAGACAGACAGACGAATTGTCCAATCCTATCGTTAGGTCCGCATTTTCCTCATCACATTTTGGATTACTCAACTTTTTATTACCATGGAATTGATCAGCTGGTCTATGAATGCTATTGATAAAGTTTTTTTACACTTTTGTGCGGTGACAAGGGCAACAAGCTGTCCTGGAAAGTTTCCAGCGGGATATATTATGAATTCCTGGTAGATAATGTATCTCCCTCTTATTTCCGTGGAAGATGTTGAAGCTTTCTACTTGATTTGGATTATGTTCAGCAGGTTTCTACTGATTGGAACTTGTGGATCCCTGGAGGACTGAAAACTTTCGGAGAAGACGAGTTCTATTGGGAAACTACCCACTCTCACTGAGTGTGTCAGGCCGGGGGACTCAGACTCTGGTGCTGCAAGATCTAATCGTAAGATTGTGGATCTAAGCAGACTTATGAGTACTTTGGGAATCAGCTTGGAGGGAAGTCCTGGCTCAAAAGGAAAGGATGAAGTCCATAAATCAGATGATTGGATGTAACGGAACCAGCTGAAGGACACTAAGACAGAGGGAAAATGGTTCTGTGTCTGAAGTCAAAACAAATCCACTAATCTAATCTGTCTCCCTCCAACCTTGAAGTTGGGACAATATTCCCCTCTCTGGAATGTATGGTGAGGAAGCTGCCTTGAAGAAAAAGCCTCGTCCTCTGAATCCTTTTAACTTCTTCCTAAACTCGATTTGAAGGCTGCGCGAAGTACGCTGGGGACTCGATCGGGCGAGGGTCCCGTTACCTCCCACCCACCATCATGTGTCTTATGTTTATTGTGACTGTCAGAGTTTGTGCTTTATATGTTGGAGACTTTTTTCCCTGTTTGTGTCTCTGAGCTCCCTTGAGCATAGGGAAATGGACATGTTTTTTATCACCTCCCCACACCCTACCCTCCAAGCGTTTTCCTAAAGGGAGCGCATAGAAATGCACATTCCTGCAGACACCTGTTTTCTGTTTTGTATCATGTTGTTTGTCTGAATCTTGGAAACAGCTGCACTAAAACTAAGTTTCGTTGTATCAGGACGCTGATGCAGTGACAATAAAGTCATCTATCATGTATCTATCAAATTAACGAGTGCAGCTTTAAAAGCCGTACTATATTTATTACACACATTTAAACTGAAACGCTGCCATGTGCTGTAAGTCCTCTAGGCAAGGTGTTTGTGCTCAAAGACTTCAGCTGAAAGCCAGAAGCACAGATCGTTTTAACACCAGTAAGACTCTTGATGGTAAACATAAAGCCATGCTGCTGCAGGAACATGACTGGTGAGCGCTAAATATCTGGGTTTTAAAACTGAGCAGTTTATTGACTAATACTTATTTGACAACCATAAAATAATCAGTTTATCTTAATTATATAATAATATAACAGTAATAAAGAAATAAAATTGACCCTTTGTACATTAGATTCTCCACCAGGGGGCAGCAGACATGTATAGGACTGGTTATTGATGAACGTACTAATCCTGATACTCCATCAGGTCACTTAAAGGCCCAAAGTGGTCTGATTTGTTACACTATACAGTAGTCCATCAGAGACTGACTGATCGTGTTTTTCAGATTGAAGTTGACCATGGCAAACTGTTGGTTTTACAGCATTGTTTCATTATTTAGATTTTACTTTTTTGTTTTATAGACAAGTGAAATGAAGCTGTAGAGTTGCAATAGTTTTTTTAGTTTAGGTTTTATTCCATTGAACATGACGGAATGCTGAAGAAGTTGTAGGCAAGTGAAAATCACAGATTTAATATGATTATATGATTAATACTGATATCCCAATAGATCTATATTCTGCAACATTTTCTGGAAGGCTTTCCTTGCCAGAAACTAATTTGTGTGGTGACGATTTTTTTCAGGAAGGAAAGCAGGAAAACGAAACCCAATCATCTGGATTGGTATGATATATACCAAACTTCAGTTATTGCAGAAGGAAAAGCTTATTTAATATTTGTTCACCTTGTTTCTTTTATATTAATGTTTCCTTGATGTTTTAGAAGAAACTTGTCAAATCCTTTACTAATAAAACAACTGAATCAAGAGCCAGTTCTGAGCTGTAACTGAAGGCTAAAGGAAAGAAGAAACAATGTGAGCGAGGAGCAAAAACCAGTTGTCTTAAAGCTAAAGTCCTGAACAAAAGAGAGTTTTTTAATAATAATAATTTATCCTTTATTGATCCCCTTGGGGAAATTCATCTCTGCATTTGACCCATCCTCATTGTTTGAGGAGCAGTGGGCCGCTAGCTCAGAATGCGCCCGGGAGGCGGTTGTTGGGGGGTTCAGTATCTTGCCCAAGAATACACATGGCTGGGCCGGGGTTTGGACCCACGCTCTCTGACATGGGAGGTGATCTCTCTTACCACTGTGCCACAGTCGCAGTTGCAATTGCAGCCCCCCTCGCCTAACGTACCTCCTAAAACATTCCTTCTCCCCACTCTCTCTGATCTTGAATGTATTTTTTTTGCCAAATTTAATTTCTGGTCTTTCCTTTGTTTTTCTTTCTGTTGGTGAGTTGGTGTAGCCCTCAGCAGCCGGGGAATGACTAACTGTTTAGTAGAAGTTTGCTCAGACTTCTTCATTACCGCGCTCTTCCAATGTGGCGACTGAAAACAGGAAGACAGAGCGTTGGGTGAGCGCAGCCCCACCTTTACAGGTTTGTGTGATATGCATGCACGTTGATTGACAGCCAACGATGCAGAAACTTAAATTCTATTGGCTTACAAATTTGGCGGTCAGTGTGAATTCATAGAGGTCTTTAGGAGGAAGGAGGGTCTTCAGATGTTGTGGAACTCTACCATAGATCATAGTTTAGAGCTGAACTATCATTTCAAACTTTGATACATAAATAAATACTCTGGACTGCAGGTTTAATGTATCTAGAGCAGTGGCGGCTGGAGACATTTTTGGGGGGGTGGGGCGCATTTTAGCAAGTCAGTTTTCAGATGCGCAAAAAATCACATATCACCATTAGAGCAGGGAATGAAGCAAAATATTTTCATCTGACTGGATATTTTGCTGGTAAAAATCCCTACCACCAGTTCTCTAACAATGTGGAGCTGTTAGGTCTAATTCTACACATCAAACAGTAAAGAAATCATAAAGTCTTCATAAGGAGACCTTAGAATAATGTTAATATAATCAGATACAAATAAAAATAAAAAACAACCACAATGTGGTCACAACAGAAGTAAGAGTTTTAGGAAAAAACAACCTGACCTACACAAGGTCAGAAACACAACTTAAATATTCATAATTATCTTTCTACTGACACCACAAACACATCAATCCATCTCTAACTAACACAGTCAGATCATTAATGTTACAATTCAGATAACAACCACTAACCAAGCAAGTCATGACAATCAGCTCAACTACTGAAGTGAATTAACAACAAAATAAAGTCAGATCCACTGATATGTCCCATCAAACCCAGTCACACAAAACTCCCTCAGGAGGCCATAACGATTTAAGGAAAAGTAATAAAATATTCATCAAAACGGCTAAACTCCATAAACCAACGTATTAATCAACAGTATCAGAGTTTCTCTAACATTCGGCCACGACTATAACAAAAACATGTCGCTATTTAAGGTATAAATTCACTCATCAGGACTTAGAACAGCTAGCCGCGGCTATAAGGCCTATAGGGTTTTGAATGGGAAAATCCACGACAGACACATTGTTAATAAAAAAACAAAGGAAGTCATTCACCATGGAGTTGATTAAATCAGGACAAATGGAATCAATCAGCTGGTAAGAAGGATTCTTTGACTAAATATCCATTTTGTGTCCTCCATGATAAATCCAAGAGCAAGAACTTCCGGGTCACCGTCGTCCCAGTATGAGCAATAATCCGGTTTTTTGCCTTTCTGCACATGACACGGACGCTAGACTCAGCGCCCTTCAGCTCTCCTATACTTTGCACTAATGGCTGGTTCCAGTGCATCAGTAACAGCGAACAAAGCATAGGTCTGTTGGTAAAGCTGAGAGCGCCCAGGACATGCACAGTAGACCCCAAAGAAACAGGAAGTACATCACTCGACCTTTGTCTGGTAAAAAGTAGTGAGAGAACATTTTAAAACTACACCTAAATGCAGATTATACACAGTACTTATTGTATATATAATGGATGGATCCTTTACTTTTATTTTCATGTTAGTTTTTTATATTTTGTGATTTCCTATCCTCTTCTTCTTCCTCCTCTTGGACTGGTGGGGCTAGTTTTTCCCAGCACTGTAGTCCCTTTTCTCCAGTCTCTGTTAGACAGGTTTCTGTATGGTTTCACTTCTTTTCTGGGATTGTTAACATGTTCACTCACCCATCAGTCCTAACTCACTTCACTGGTGTTACCTCTGTTAATCCACAGGATGAGACTAACCAATCCAACTAACAAAGACAACCAGTACTAGCCAATCAGAAGCAGAGTGGTGGTTGATGGATGCTAACCAGACTAATTAGTTCTATATGTTTAATGGACAGAAACATGGCATGCCTCAATCAGCTCCTACACTTTCTAAACAAGCTATATACTTGAATATTTGTTGTCCACCCAAATGGAAATGTGTATTCCTTGATTCACACTGGATTCCTGATAGGACACTCCTACAGGAGAGAGAGGTAGCTGTCTGTCTGTCTGTCTGTGAGGGCGTGTGCACGCATCTTGTTCTCAAACATTTTGTGATCATGTAATAAATACATGTTACATCAAAATAACTGAATCATTTTCATGGAAGTAATTTCTGCTTTGGTTTAGCATGGATATATTTAACAAGCATCATTTTGTATCTGTGTCAACCTCCAGCAGACCCAGCTGGTTTTTCATCTGAACAAATGGCAAATTTGACCAGCTAATTACATTAGAATCCATCAAAACAGTCACAGAGGGCTGTTCAAAGACCTGTCTATTCCTCTGGTCCTATGTGTTTTTGAAGCAGCTTCCTGAGGTCTCTTGGTAGGAGTCACAAAATACTAGATTAAAAAAGGAAAGAAGTAATGATGGGTTTAGCAGAAATAAACGGATAGTCCTGTTCTACATATTTACAAAGTTCAAGTTATCCTCTTCTTGTATGAAGCCAAACTTTTAGCTTCATTATTGGCATCATTGGCATTGGTTTTCTAGTGTTTCTAATTTTCTAGTATAAAAATCCTATAAGAAATGTTTTGGCTCAAGTATTGAATCTTTCATTTCTGCAGTCATGAGAAAGTGTTCAAAACAAAAAAAGGTTGCAAATTAATTTCTGTTTCCTTGGGTGTCTCAGTATAGAACAAGAGCAGCATCAAAACACTCGTAAGAGCTCGGGCCGTCTGACAGAGACACTTCCTGCCTCTGAGACTTTTAGTACTGTTTTAAGTGAAGTCGGTGAGACCATAGATGTCATCAACATCCACAAAATGCATTTGTTTTTCCACAGAAAGTGAAAAGATAGGCTGTCAAATTTGACCCATCAGCACTAAAGACGTGAGCAGATTTCCAACACTATAGCCCCTGTGCACGTTAGCATATGCTACTTCCGGTGGGAAGACTCCTGTACAGTGTATTATTTCCGGTTTGATATTCTCGCCTGGTCGCACCCTATTTACGGTCTTGTATTCCCGAAGAAGTCGACAAAATGAGTGGACTAAGCAGCGATTTAAATTCTTCTAGATGTCTGGGGCATTTGCCTAATATTTCTGTTGATGACGTTCATCGACTTGTTGATAGTTTTCCCTGCGCCAAAGAGCAAACGAGAGAAAGGCTTCACATTTTATATTTCGCAGTATTTATCTAATTTTGAAGGTAAGTCACAACCTTCCCCATCGTCAATACTTATAGTTTGAGACCCTTACCAACGTAAATTATTTGTGTACATGCTGAGGCTTTTTTACAGTTTGTTTACATGCTGTGTAATCCTCCGCTGACGGTCGCGGTTTGGAGAACCTGTTTAGAAGCTGCAGATCGCTCGGTTCCTATTCCATTGATCTAACACCGGGCCCATTTAGCACATAAATCCATAGGATTAGACACTAAATGAGTCCATCAGCCAGTCATCAGATAGAAATAAAAACTCTCCGGAGTCGAGCGCAGCAGCAGGTGAGGCACAGCTCTGTGCGCTTTGCGGGACTCTGATTACCGTATATTAACGTTCATTATGATTTCATGAGAGAGAGATGAGGTGTTCACAACCTTCCCCATCGTAAATCCTAATATATAGCAGGGGTCGCGTTAACCGGAAATTTCCGGTATTTAACCGTTTTTTTTTTTTTACTTTGACGGAAAGATCTGAAAGGCGCCGGTCATTCTGACAGGCTTGCGCGCGCGCCTGCCCGTCCATACCGTCATAGGAAATCACTGAATTGTCCCCACTAATAATTTGAACCAAGGATGCAGAAATAGTGCAGCATCTCCACCAACCAATACCTGCAGCCCAGACTGAGGTTCTGAGCTGCTGTGTGCAGACCTGTGATCCAGACGTCCTGCGCTCTGCAGCAGAAGAACACTGGTCCGCCATCAGGTGTCAGACCCGAACCGCTCAAACGCCCCTTTGCAATCCGGTGCTCAGTGCGCGATCAGATATGGATTAACTACACTTCCTGTTGTAATGCGCTCTCAGAGTAGCGTTCATAGGCTGTGGAGGCTTGTTGACATGCAAAATCTGCTCCGCGAGTGAGAAGGGTCTGGCTGCGGCCGCTGTGGAGCTCCACAGTAACCGGATACACGTGACCTCCACACTAACCAAAAACACGTGACCTCCACAGTAGCCGGAAGAGAGGCGAATATCCTTTTTCTAGATTGGCTGTGGGGATTTCAAGCAAGGTCAACAACCCTCCCTCTAACCTAACCCTAACCAATTCCGGTACGGTATACGGAGGTTGCTGTCCGCCATCTTTGTCCACCATCTTATGTCTGCAGCCAGGTACTCTTGTGTAAAAGTTGATTTAATAGAAGTTTCGTGTTTTCGGTTAGTATGGAGGTCACATGTTTCCGGTTAGTATGGAGGTCACGCGTTTTCCGTTACTGTGGAGCTCCACAGCGGCCGCAGCCAGATACTATTGCCATGAACCGTGCGCACACATAGAATTGGACTCCAAACGTGAGGAGGTCCGCATTAAACAGCAGCGCCAGGTCCCCCCCCCCGAGTATCTCAATGAAAAATATGTGAACCCTGCACCTCTCTCTCACTGTCTCTCATGATCTCATAATGAACGTTAAAGAGCATATTTTAAGTTAGACACTCCCTTAAACAAATGTTTAGAGAAATATAATAGAAACTTTTTCTGAATAAAAATTTACACAAATTCAGCTTATTTAGGCTCTTGGACTCGTTTTTGTGAGAATTGTCAATTTTTTCACCAAACCGGAAGTGACGACAGTTCAGGGAGACCGTTCGTTCTCTATATAGAAAACTGATCCACTGATCACTGCTTGTGACGAGCAAAACAAACCCCCAGAGTGCCGTTATTTTATTACTTTATTACTATAGTGAGAAGTTATTAAGATAAAAAAAAAAAAAAGATAAAAACAATCAGTCCTGTAAGGCTGTACCCTGTCGGTCCAGCTGTAGACCGTGACCCACCTCCTCACTTGGGTCTGGGTAAAATACCAGCGTTTAGCACCAGGTTTTGATCATCAGAGCTCCAAACATTGAGCTGCGTTCAGGTGGATTGTTAAGAAATGAAAGGGTTTATAAAAAGTTTCACAGGATGCAGCTAAACGGTTCGAGGCTGACCGAAACAGTGTCGGGTCAGGCTGGAAACCCCGCCGTGAAGACCCTCTTGGTAGCCCCGCTGGGAACGGAAGCCCCTCTGGAGAGCATCGCGGCATGGATTTACTGTACCCCGCCAGCCAGGTGAGGGTCAGACACCTGAAGGAAATGCTCTCATGAAATCGCGGACCGGTACCGGATTACGACCCACCACGAACCGTACCAAACCTGGCATGGAAACGAGACTCAAGTCTCCCCGTTAGCTCCTGTTAGCTGCTGTGTGCTAACAGCGGTTCCGGTGAATGGATCGAAGTAACGGCGCCTGTTTAGAGTCACACTGAATGTTTTTCGTCGGTATGTGGGACTCCATCACATCCAGTCCTGGACTAGACCAGGACCACCGGGGTTTTTCGTCTCCAAACAGAAGTCACCGTACCGGTAAGGAAGCCGTCCCGTTGTTGACTCAGTGTCCTGACAGACTGGCGATTGGCATTCATAAACATAATAATTTAGCATTTTTTATTAAAATGAATTCACACCGACTCGATTAAAGAGCGCTCTAACCTAAAACTAACAACTCATCGCCGACAGCGAGCAGGCAGCTGGCAGACTAGAGCGGTGCCAGTCTGAGATGTTAAAGTAGTTTAGCTTTAAAAAATCTAACACAATGATTAAAACAAGCATCTGTTACACAAACTCCACACAACAAAGGGCTCAAATGATCATATTTATGGGATTATTGATCGTACAGAGTGTTAAATTATCCTACAAATACTTTATTTATCTACATCTGACAACACTGTAAGCAGCGCCACCTAGCTAGGAGCTCCCTTAGCTGACGTCACAGGTCCACATATGAAAAAAAAAGCGTTTTTAGAAGCTTTGCAAAAAGGGGCACTTTGGACTAGAAAAATGGTTTAAAAAAATGTATTGTAAAACAAAATACCCTCAATAAACATTTCAAATAGTATTTTTGGACAGAGTTTTATCAGAATAATAAAAAAAAAAGAACTTAATATATGCTCTTTAATATTCTGTAATCAGAGTCCCGTGGAGCGCACAGAGCTGCACCTCGTTGCGCTGCGCTCGACTCCAAACGGAGTTTTTAGAAATTTCTATAGGATGACTGGCTGATCGACTAATTTAGTGTCTAATCCTATGGATTTATGTGCTAAATGGGCCTGGTGTTTGAGTAATAATGCTACTGAAAATGTAATTATTATAATTTTTTTTAATTAATAATAAGTGACGGATAAAAATAGATTATGACCGGATTTTTTAAACCCTGTCAGTCAAAATGACGGAAAACCAAAAAGTCTAGTGCGACCTCTGAATCCTTTCCTTTTCGTAATTTGGACATGATTAGTCCATCTTCGCAGTAAGGATTGACCGTCAAATACAGCTACAGGAAACGAAAGATAGTATATCCGGTCTCAAACCCGGAAGTTAGCATTTTCTTGTGCACAGGGTCTATACAAGGGTTAAATAGGGCAGACACTGAAAGGAACTTAGGTGGGTGTGGACAGACCTGCAGACAGGAGCAGAACTTAACTGGATTCTGGTTGGTCTGAAAAAAAGAAATGAAACAGACGCTGGAGTGGACCAATCAGGCTTTCCAGGGAATAACAACACCATAGGTGTTTAGGATCTCTGAAAGTAATAACGGCAACACTGGATCTCATGCTCTTTATGACGTTAACATAGCAGTCACAACAATCTACAACATTAACGGTCTGATACGTATAGCAGCGAGCTGCTGTGGTACTAAGCCGAGCATGACTCGGCCCTGGATGAACTTTCTGACCAAAATAAACGTGTATCCTTGGCAAGCCTTGCCATTCTGTGAGGCGAAAGGTTTAAAAATAAAAATAAATCCGTCTTTAGCTTGGGAATGGGTAGGTTTTTAGTAGAAATGAGCTGTGAGTCCTCAGTGAACGACTGACGGCAAACAGAAACACACAGAGTGTCCTGCACGAGAGCACCCCCTACTGATACAGGTTTGCACGATGACAGAAAGCCGACAATGCAGAATTTTGGATTTTATTGGCTAAAAAATGTTGGCGGCCAGAAATAATGTAAAGGGGTCTGTAGGAGGAAAGAGGGTCTTCATCAGAATGACAGATGTTGTGGAACTCTACCCATAGATCATAGTTTAGACCTGAAATATCATTTAGAACATTTAGAAAACTTTGATACAGAGAAAAATAATCCAGATAGCCACTTAAAGACCCCTGACTTTAAATATAGCAATGGCCAAATAAACTCAAGACTATAGAATGTTAGTCCACAGACCAGTGAGTGACCTTATACTGATGTCAAGTGTGATGGAAACCTCTTAAAATATTATGATGTGAGACTGGAGTTTCTAATTATGTTTGATGACTTGGCTGTAAATGGGGCCTGAAAGCTGATAGACAGATAGTGTACTGTAATGTGGGCTGGTCTTCCATTAGAGCACACATGAGCCAGGACTGGCTATTTGGCTCATAGTTCTTGAAAAATCTATTTCAGATGGTCTTCTAGCCACTTATCCACTTTCTCCTCCAGCCACTAACAAGCACAATTTGACAAAAATCTCTCAATTTGTCTGTTTTCTTCTTTCTCTCCTATTATTGCCTCATCGGAGTTCATCTCTGTGGTGCACCACGAGTGATTTTCCTAATTGTGTTTTTTCATCAGAGATTTACAGAAACAGAGCCTCCACATTGTGTTGGATGACGAGTGTCCGTAAACCAGCCCACAGCTCTGCACTGGTTTCTGCCTCAGCTACTGTAGGCTGTTAGAGGTAATTGGCTGATAAGGCTGCAGCATGCTGTACACCTTACTGTCTTTTAGGGCCAAGTACAGTAGCTGCACATGCAGGGAATCTCATCAATATCAGACCAATGGCTCTGAAAAAGATTAGGCTGAGAAACTTTGATGTATTCTTATTGGTTGTAATTGACCTTCCCCTGTTTTTTAAAGTGTCCTTGCTTTTCCCTTGGCAGCCACTCACCACAGTGCTGCTTCTCATTTGGCCTCCCGTCGGTCTTGAACAAACTCTGATGGAGCTTTGTTTCTCTGTTTCCAGGGATTTTAGGTTTATTTCTCAGTGGGCGAGTGATAGACAGCCTGTTGGGATCATAAATTGCAGCTGAAGGGAGCCACACCATACAATGCTTCTAACTTAGTTGTAGCCAACAAAAACACACACAGCAACCCAAGAGAAAATATCTCATCACTGTCAGACAAAACCTTGGATCTCCAAAAATACAACTTCTCAGGAAATGAGAAAACACATTTTAAATGGGCAAAACTAAAAGATTAGAAACAACTTTAAATCAAGCATCAGTTTGGTTTAATATTTTATTTATGGTCTGATTTTATTCACGTTGTGCTCCCCTGACTTCTCTTGTCACAGTAATATAAGAGCATTTAGTTTTCTTCACACTGCCATGAGAAAACGTGTACTTTCTAGTAAACATATTCATAAAACTCATAAAATTCTGATATAATTCAGGAAAATGCTTTCTTCAGTATGTTGAGTCATTATAATTAATGACTCAGATAATAATGTGTGTGTAAATGTGCCTGAAAGAAGATAATAGTGTGTGTGACGAATGTCCTCACATGGAAATGAAGCTCAGATCAAAGAAGAGTCCAGAACATCAGCTGGATTTCAACCTCTTCCTGTAAATTGGCTGGCAGAGCATGACCTTCACTGTTAGCCACTAGTCCGGTCAGCAGGCACTGGTTTTGGATGAGGGCGTTAATGGTCAGCTTCCTTTTACAGTTGGACTACTTCCTAATGAGCCATTAATGCTGTGATTGGTGCAAAAATGATCCTGGATGTGGAAAACAAAGTGTTGCTGTGCCACTGATTTCTGCACGTACTCCACTGTGTTTGAGTTTACATGTGCTTACACACACACACACACACACACACACACACACACACACACACACACACACGGAGTAAACACAGTCAGTGATATCCAGAGTCTTCAGCCTCTGGAAGAGAGAGCTGGTCATTTGGTTTCAGGAATCCCGACTGAAGACGTTGGGGGGGGGGGGGGGGGGGGGGGGGGGGGGGGGGATTTGTTGCTTGTGTGATCTCTCACTTCCCACCACTCTTCTGTAATCTATTGGTGCATCACGTTGAGCTGCTGAAGAGAAATGTCTCTAATTAGAATCTTTTCATGCAGCAAGACATCCAAAGTGGTTTGAACTCAATGACTGTACATCACTCTGGTTATTTAGATTTTTAAGGATACTAATATGTTTTAATCACTATGTGTGTCTGAGTGAACGTGTGTGTGTGTGTGTGTGTGTTCCTGGTACCTGTCCTGAATGAGGAAGATGGGGACAGGTGTTCAGGCTGCTGATTGGGCCAACGGACTGCCTTAGGAAGTGTTGTCATCAGGATGAGACAAGAACATGACAGGTACACCAGTGATAGCCAGATGAAGCTTCCTGAAGGAATGAAGCTTTCCAGCCTATTGGAAAATGCTTCATTTCTTGAGGCTTCAAATACTCATTAGCACCCCCTGTTGGTCAAGGTTTGAAGCATGAAATGAAGGATTATGGGTTAGTAGTTCAGTGACCAACGTTTACATCTGTTTGTGTTGATTTCTGAACAGGAACAACACAACTCTGCTTTATGGTTTAAACAGAAAGCGGTGTGGTTATTTAAAGAGAAATCTACTAAACTGGACTAACTGGTCATTAATCTGAACTTTTAAAGAGCGGTCATCAACACTTCTTAGAGTCAACCATTGAGTGCTACTGACTATTAAAATGATTTTTTATGTCAGTCTTATTTTTAAATTTATTTTAGTTATTTTATTTAACTGTTGTATATTTTTGTACTTTTTTTTTTTTGCTTTTTAAATTTTTTAAATTTTATTTCTTACTTTTTTGGAAGAACTTTTTAAAACTTCTTTGAAAAAGTTTCAGGTTCAGGCTGCAAATCAGAATTTAAAGCACTCTCCCAGGCAGGTTCTTTTATCCAAAAGACAAAACAAAGAGTTGAATGAATAGAGGAAAAGTCCTCCATCACACAGGAGGCTTCTGGGGGGGGGGCACCACAGAACCAGGAGCAACAGGAACCAACAGTCCTGTACTCCAAAAGGTTCCACAACATCACCTGGTTTCATTTGGGTACTGTATATATTTTTCAGGCACTTTTGGTATTTTAGGAGGGCCTGGTCCCACCTTCCCCTGTTGGCTCTGGACTGCCTGCATCATTGTAAATCTGGTTGCCATGGTTACTAGTTACTGCTCCATTCATTCCCATCTCAACAGGATGTAAAAGAATAGTTGTTTTTGTCTCCATCCAGCAGGTAGAGGGCTCCTATAAAACAATTCTCCTTCCTCGGACATCCAGTCTGTTTTTATTTCTGAGGTATTTTGGGATGCCTCTGATCATCTGATCTGCAGGTGAACGTTATATTTTAAAATCTGATTTGTTGAAGTTGCCTGCAGTCTTATTTTTATGCTTGAGATTACCTAAAGTTTTATTTTAATTTCCTAAATTCAGCACTAAATGGACCAGCTGCTCTGTCTCTCTGTTGTTGTTGTTGTTTTGCAGATTTTTCCAGAAGGCAACCACAGATTTAGGGGGGATGAAACGGTCTGGAAACAGATCAAGAGGGACCAATGTTTCTTTTGGAATAAAATCATAGTCAGTGAAACTCTTTATTTTACTTTTTCTAAAGAGAAGAGGCAAAACTTTTTAAAGCTTTGGCGTATGCAGACCTTTTACATTATATTGGGGGCTACATGGTGGCACAGTTGATAGCACTGTTGCCTCACAGCAAGAAGGTCACAGGTTCCAATCCTGGCCGTGACCCTTCTGCTTGGAGTTGTTCTGTCCATGCATGGGTGGGTTTCTGCTGGGTAGTCCAGTTTCCCCCACAGATCACAGCATGCCTGATAGGGTGATGGTTAACTGTCTAAGTCACTCTGGGTAAAAAAATGAATAAACATATAGTCAAGAAGCAGAAAAGGACAAACTCTGGTTGGGGTTCAAGGCAGATTTTCAAGTAAACAAGATGGCTACGCTGAATGTGATATGATTGGCTTTCCTTACATCTTTAATGGGTGTTCTGATGTACCTGAAAGGCTTGTGAGACCACAGACTGATCTCTATAG
Source organism: Callopanchax toddi (assembly GCA_006937965.1). Classification (NCBI taxonomy): domain Eukaryota; kingdom Metazoa; phylum Chordata; class Actinopteri; order Cyprinodontiformes; family Nothobranchiidae; genus Callopanchax; species Callopanchax toddi. The sequence goes on from SSNR01000402.1 coordinate 300,104, forward strand.
TGTGAGATGCTGTGAAGGCTGTCCCAGAGGAGCAGACAGAGGACAGCTGAAAACAAAAGAGCTGATGTTGGTGGAACCAGTGATGTGAGACAGCTGAGGTAGTTTTTCAGATGAAAAGAGGATTGTATGTTTTGAAGAAATAGTATGGAGAGAATCCTCTTTTCAGCCAAACAGGAAACATTTCTGGTCTTTTGAAGGCCAGTCTGGGATGGAAGTCCTGGGAGGAGATGACAGGAAGAAGGTGTCTGGAGGGGGAAAGAGCAGATTATCTAAAAAAAAAAAAATTATAAATAAGGGCAGTGCTTCAGAAAAAGACAGACCAATTCCATAGTGATAGAGGAGGGAGGAAGGGCAGAAGTTGAAAAAAGACATGAAGGATGATGGAAAATACCAGGTGTGCACGTAGCTGCAGAAGTCAAGAGATGAGAGGCAGCAGATGAATTACAGAACAAAAAGGAGTGGTGCAATGGAGGAAGATGGTTGAAAAGAAGAAAAAAGGACCAGGGAAACAAAGTCATGGCAAGGTGGGAAAAGATGTTTGTATGGATTGGTTTCAGGCAAACTGTCCACGAGGAGGACTAGGACAGAGGAGGAGGTGGACATACGGAGGAGAAGCATGAGAAGAATCCAGAGAGGACCTGAGGAACGGTGGACTCTGTTCAGAGGGAGAGCATCAAGACTGTAGGAAGCTCAATGTGGGAGAAGGGACGAGGTACGGGGAGTGGTCGTCAGGACAACAAGGAAAGGATGATGAGATATCAAAAAGAGAGGGAGGGTTCAGACCACAATGGAGAAAATAACCAAAATAATAGAGAAATTAAAAATGCTTTTAATGAGCGGCAGGAGATAGCAAAGGAATGGAGGTAAAGAGAGAATGAGACTGGGACAATGAATAGAGGGAAGGGGAAAATGAAAGGGAAGTTAAAACGAAGGAATGGGAGAAAGAAGTGGAAAGTAGGATGAAAGAGAAGCAGGGAAGAGCCAAAGATGAAAGAACAGGAAGTGAGATAGGTGATGATGAAGGAACAACTGGGCAGCATGAGGGACACGAGCAGGCCACAGGGATGACATCATCGCAAAACCTTGTTGAGTTCGGATCGATGATGTGTAAACGAGGCAGGAGCTAAATTCCATTCTTTTCCATGCAACCATTGGTTGATTGATTAGGAGAAGCAGATGCTGCAGACATGAGAGATGGAGGAAGTAGTCTGATGACTCTTCAGTCCAAAGTGAAAGTGGTATTCAATTGTTGGGTTTGCTTTCACAAAACATGAAAAAAGTTGTGTGTCACCTGTTTAAAACATGCAGGCACACACACACCTGCTTCAACAAGCTAAATTAAAGTAATATTAGTATTAAAAATGTCAGAGCTGACGCTGGCACATTCAGCTTCCCTCACTCAGTTCATCACACTTCAGAGAAGTGAACAATAATATCTGACAGAAGAGGCATCACATGAGGATTGTATGAACATTTGGAGAACTTTTCAAAGTCAGACTCACTGATGAAATAGCTAAAGTTGTGAGAACAAAGAAATAAAAGAAAGGCTTCATCAGAGGTCAATTCAGGACATGACGAGTTTCTCTTTTAGGTTTTTTTGTTTCTGTAGAGGCGATGCACCCTGTTGTGAGTCGATTCTCAAAACACTTTGATTTGAGTCTGATTCAGTGCCTCTAAAGATTACCCTATTTATGCCTGCTCCGTGTGTGTGTGTGTGTGTGTGTGTGTGTGTGTGTGTGTTCGTGCGTGCGTGTGGGAGTCAAAATCACTATGTCCTTATCAAAACCCCATCCTGCTTACAGTCTCCACAGAAACACAACACAATTGGTACCTGTCGCCTGGCAACATTGCCTGGTATCTTTGGGACATAGAGCTGCAGGCAGAGAACACACACACACACACACACACACACACACACACACACACACACACACACACACACACACGATGCACTCTCACAACTTCCCACAGTGCGTTATCTGTCACAAAGGTGTTCTGTTTTACATTAATGTGTTCAGACATTACCGCTGTACCTCCTCCAATCAGAACATTGGGAAAATGATGCAGGAAAAGTCCATGAAGTTCCTCTCTGTGTAGGTTTTATCTGGATGCTTCAGTTTCTTACACAGCCCAAAAACAGCCATGTCAGCATAAATAGTAGATATAGGCTGTTGGGTGTTCGCAGCTGAGTGTGAAGCGGCTGGGATGAGGATCAGCACCTCCAAGTCTGAGGCCATGGTTCTCGGTCGGAAAAGGGTGGCTTGCCAACTCCGGGTTGGGAGAGAGATCCTGCCTCAAGTGGAGGAGTTTAAGTATCTCGGGGTCTTGTTCATGAGTGAGGGAAGGAGGGAGATCGACAGGCGGATTGGGGCAGCGTCTGCAGTGATGGACGCTGAACCGGTCTGTTGTGGTGAAGAAGGAGCTGAGCCAGAAAGCAAGGCTCTCGATTTACCGGTCGGTCTACGTCCCAATCCTCACCTGGTCATGAGCTTTGGGTAATGACCGAAAGAACGAGATCGCGGATACAAGCGGTCGAAATGAGTTTCCTCCGCAGGGTGGCCGGGCTCAGCCTTAGGGATAGTAAGTAAAGTAAGTAAAGTTTATTTCTATAGCACCTTTCACAGAAAAAATCACAAAGTGCTTCACAAAAAACAGAATCAAACATGATAAATAAAATTAATAAAACAAACAAAATATCATTACAAATCAAAATCATTAAACAACAACAAGAGAACACAAAATAGTTATTTAAAAGCAGTTTTGAATAATTGGGTCTTCAGCTGCTGTTTAAAGGAGTCCAGACTGTCTATACAGCGTCAGACTAAAGGAAGGTCATTCCAAAGTCGCGGTGCAACAGACTGGAAGGAGAGATCACCTGGACTTTTAAATCTGGTCCTTGGAACTGTTAGTAGATTCTGGTCTGTGGACCTGATAGGGTGAGGAGCTCGGACATCCGGGAGAGACTCGGAGTAGAACCGCTGCTCCTCCATGTAGAGAGGAGCCAGTTGAGGTGGTTCGGGCATCTTGTTAGAATGCCCCCTGGACGCCTCCCCAGGGAGGTGTTTCAGGCATGTCCTGCCGGCAGGAGGCCCCCGGGTCGACCCAGGACACGCTGGAGAAAATCTATCTCTGGTTTGGCCCTGGAGCGCCTTGGGATCCTGCTGGAGGAGCTGGTAGAAGTGGCTGGGGAGAAGACCGTCTGGGACTCCCTAATTGGGATGCTGCCCCCACGACCCGGACCCGGATAAGAGAAAGAAGACGAGACGAGACGATGATTCGGGCTTCAAAGTGTTAAAGATTCTATGTTTTTCATGCAGTTGTTAATGAGTGTGAACTCACCTGCTCTGGGTCTCCTGATGGGAATAAGGGATTCTCTAAATCAGGCAGGTTTCCTCTGATCAGATTCATGTTTGTGTGTTTAATTTAAATATCCTATAAATTAATGAGCAGAAAACACATCTTTATTCTGAAACATAAACAGTTTTAGAACTCTTGAAATGGACAATTATCCCTACGCTTCTTGTGTGACTAAGGAATAAAATGTCACTGAAGCTACTTTGCCTTTCAATTGTTCTGTTTTGTTCTGAGTTTGACTTCAGCTAATTAGGAGGCTGGAGCAAACAAAACCAGCTTATACAACGAGCTGATATTTGCAGCTGGACAGTATAAGAAGAACTACTGATCCATCGGGACGTGGCTGTGACAGGAGCATGTTCTGCCTCATCATATAGGAGTGACCGGACATAGGTGTCTCCTTGTGTGAACAGCTTGGAATCTCACACACGGTTTCATCTAGCTCATTTATATAATTCTTTGATGAATCCTTAAAATAAATTCTGGGTCCTTTTGTCATAACCTCAGTTAAAAGCTGTGTGATGTTAGAGGGCTGTGAGAAACAGATTTAAACAAAACACAAACACAGAATACTCAATAGTTGATGTCTTTATTTTTTAATATTTAAAATGTGATCAGAATGCAGGAAGGCTGTGGGATTTTATTCATTCTAAGCTGCTTCTCCATGTAACCATGTGCAACTCTGCACTGATGCTTTGACATAATATAAACCAGAGTTTATACACAAAATTACTATACATGTTTCTTCTTTTATTTAGAGTGTTTAGTGGGGAAACGTGTTTAATGATGTCACCAGGCTGATCATTTTAACTATAGCCTCTTTGGTTACCATTTATAAAGAAGAAATGCATTACTTATTCTTCTTCTTTTTTTACTCTTTTTGGAAGCTTAATACTTCACAGAATACTTCAGATCTAATGTGTGATTCCTCCAGGCCACTGGGCAGTGAAGATGGTGACAGGCTATTCTGGACCTGACCCATTTGTGCAGTTTGACTGACATTGACATTTCACAGCCATGTATTTTATGACATCTGACAAGAGAAGAGTCAGATGTTCATTAGAAAATATTGAAAACATCAAGAAGCAATGCAGAGGTGATGCATTTAAATCCTGTTCTCACTAAGAGCCTCAGCCTAACGGTGACCAACCACATACCGGTAATTACATTTAGTGCAATTCAAAACTGACGGTGGTTTATGAAGCATTTGTTTTCTCATCAGTCCCTTTGGATGTATTTCTTACAACTGATCATATTTAGAATCTACAGTATTTTCAACAGGAAAGATCATTTATAACTCTTACACAGAAACACATTTCAAAATCCCTTTAACCTTTAAAGGGAATTCACTGAAATACTCGGACATGTAAAGTTTCAACAATCGAGTGTTATTAACAGGATATATTTCTGTGTGTTTTTTTATATATTTCATACATTTATTTTACTGTTTTTTATAACAACTTCTCTCAAAGTTAAGGTCATTTGATCAGCTGCGCTGAAGGGAACAAAGAAAACTCTCTCGATGGATGGAGGGCTGTGTGGGAGAGCCTGTCCCCCAGAAGGCCTCATGGTCCTGACGGCCAACCACTGGTATGATGTAGGAAGAAGTAGAAACTTCTATAATATAACCCACATCACCAGTCAAGGTATTTACAATTAAACAACCGCTGTAATTTATGTCAGAAAAGACATTCATAACCTCACAAAAATACCCATAGGTCTTTATGATGCATCCCGTTGTCTCCCCTAGTTTTACATAGAGTCAGCTACATCATGGAAGAGAAACGTCAGAAAAATATTCTCAAAAATATTTCCATGAATTCTATTTGAAAACAACTTTTTACATAAGAAAACAGTTGGTTAGTTTGAAGGTTTTGTTTCATATGTAAGCATAAGTTGTTGTTTGAATTAGAAAAAGAAATGGAAATAGTTTTGGAAACCCTGCCAGTGTTTAAACTCTGACACCACATGATCTACTCATGTGTTTAATTAGCTGAGCATGAACCTTCGTTCAAAGGTGTGGACCAGTGAGTCTGTCCTCCCTGACACTCCCCATCACCAACAAGTCCTGTCATCTGATCGTACACACTGACAGATGGCTGGACGCCTCCTGTCACATGGCCGGGTCAGCCTGCAGCAGCAGATGATGGAGAGACGAACAGTTCAGTCGTTTTAAATTCACTTTCATTTTTGCAATCTAATACATTTAAATTATTATTTTTTTAAAACATGTTTGTACAAAAGTTTGACAGAACTTTAGAAGGGATCAAGAGAGCTAGGTGTGCAAGAAAATATAAACCGTAGATATAAAATGAATAAACTCCGTACTTTAAGGAGCATGGACGTTTCTCTCATCAGTCAGATGGATGAATGACAGTTGGACCTCATTCACAAAGATGCCTGTAAAGAGTTCATTTTGGAGCTCAGCTAATGGTGAAGAAATGATGGCTCTGTGGGACTGTATCTGAAAAAAGTTTGAGTTCATGGTCTAGCAGGATGCAGGACCCGGGACACGTCGGGTCTGCATCAGAACCGGAGCGTACTGCGAGGAAAGGGCAGGAATAAATGTAGGGGCTAGAGACCGTCCAGTTTCACCGCTGATTACTTTTGGTTTTGGCGGTGGAAGGAGGGACGAGCCTATACCTCGACCAGCTGGATCTGCAGCCTCTGGCAGACACACAGGCTGCATCAAGCTCTGATCCGTGCATTGGGGTAGCAGGAAACTGTGCCGACAAGTGTTCCGCCATGCTTCCAATGCAAGCTGCAGTTAATTCTGATCAAGTTTATCTGGAAGAAGAATCATTTGCATCAAAACACATTTCATCAGAAGATGTTATAACCTTATGAGCCACAAACGTCAGACAGAAAAATAAAATGTTCTCACTCAAAGCTTCTCAGCTGTCTGTGAAGCTGAATGATCTGTAGAGAGGAGAGAGGCTTGTCTACCTGTAGGGCCACGGCCTGTTCAGAAAGTCTGCAGCCTTTTGACCAATCAAAATTCTCCTTTGGATATCTGGCGCTGGAATAATGACTCGTCTCACTGAGTGGACTGCACCTCATCTCATCGTGTCATATTTCATCATATTGTATCATATCTAACCGTAGCTCATTGTATCATATATTGTCTCATCTCCTTGTTTCTAATTATATCTCATCGTATGTCATATTGTATCTGATCATATTGTGTCTCTTCCTGTTGTCTTGTATCTCATCGTATCGTATGTCATTTTATCTCATTGTATTGTATCCAATCATATCGTACCATATCTCATCTCATTGTACCATATCATGTTGTATCTTGTCTTATTGTGTCATATCTCATATCATATCTTATATACTATCTCATTTAATATAATTTTGTATCTTTTCTCATTGTATCGTGTCTCATCTCATCTCCTTCTTAAATGAGGTTTTGCAATTGTGTTGCCATCCATCAACCTCCATGTTCTATTCAGACATCTTGCAGTTTATGGTTTAGCAACAGAACGCCACAAACTGATGGTTGTTAACTTTAAGAGGCAGAAATAAGAAGTGACAATAAAAACGTAAATCTTCATCACCTTAAATGTCTCAGACCAGTCTTCCTGCCCCAGACGTACAGGAAGTCTCTGTTAGTGGGTGGAGATTAGTGGTGGAAAGTTTATAGGCAACAAATTAGCTTCAAACTTGTGAAGACAGATAGTTTTTCTGAGCGTCTTTGCTCTTTTTATGTTTTTATTTCCTCCATCTTGATTTTTTTCACACCTCTTTATTTACTTCTGCCAGTCACATCACTGATTCAGGCTGTTACTAAGCTCATCAACAATGTGTTCTAAACACCAATCACTGTTCTGTCCTCAAAGCACATTTTAAAACTAGATTTTTTATTATTAATAGTTAATATTTTAGCCTTTAAAGAGTTGATCATGTACTGATCCTTTTCAAGGGTTGTCACTCTTTGTGTACTTTTATGTTTTAGGCTGAATATTTGTTACTTAAAGTACCATCATTCAATATCTACTCAGTAAATACTGAATACTGCAAATCTGTGTCTTCTTAACCTGCAACACCATTAAATCTTCAGGTTATACAGCATTCCTTTACCTAAAGGGCATCAGAGGACACACACACACACACACACACACACACACACACACACACACACACACACACCACCATTTCCTTTCAAAGCTGCAGTCGTTCAAAGGCACTTTGAAGAGACCCTGATTACCACGACTATAACTAGCATATATAGTCTGGCCAACACAAAAGCCTGAGGAGCTCACAGGAAATCAGTGAATTAATGTATATGTAAAAGTACATGTTGGTATTTTATTCTGTCTCTATGGAGAAGAGAAAAGGCCGTTCAGTTCTCTAAATATTATGACCTTTTACGTCTCACACATGTTGAATCTGTCTGATTGTCACTTTAGTTATGAGGCTGCAAATAACCCCACGCTATGGTGGGAACGCTTTGATTTCATGTTCCATTCAGGTGCTAATCATGACACATACAAACCAGACTGCTCACTGCACGACACGCAGAAAAAAGCTGTGTGTGTGTGTGTGTGTGTGTTAGCTGCAGCTTGCTGCTGTGAAGGTCTGCACCAGGCCAGCTGTTTAATGCGCTCCAGCAGTCAGCACACTCCGTTCTGGTCCATTTAGAGTGAACTCTGGTCAGAAACTGGTCCGTCGCTGCCTGATTCACATTGACCACGCCACATTCTTATCTGCCTCATGATGCAATATTGATTTTCAAAAAGACTCGTCCTTTTTGGTTATTCACAGCGAGGGCCAAGGTCAGAGCTGGAACGGTACTCTTGGGATTTTCACTCATAGTGAGGCAGAATTAAATGGACTGCTCTACTGTATGTAGAGCCTTTTTTGAAGTCTCATGACCTCCTGGGTGCTCTTCACTCAGCAAGCTGTATTCACCTGCTCACGCATATTCATGGAGCCTTTATTATTGTCATAATATAAAATATCACAGCTTCTTGTGTCCATATTGAAAGCTCCGATTCTCCAGTTCCTGAATGACCCACTCTGCCTCCAGCCCAATCTAAATGTTTAAAAGTAATTTAGGAGATAGTACATTTAAGAACACTCCATTTACATATCTGAGCCCTGCAGCTGATGTGTGAGTGTGTGCAGGAGTCACGTCGTTAGCCTAATGATGCACAGCTGTGGAATCATCTCAATCAGAGCGGTGGGTTTAATCAGCAGCGCTGTGGACAGTAGGATTGTTGAGCTCTGGGCTGGAGGATTTAGTGGTTTTAGTTTGAGTCTCACCTAAAACATTTTGAAAAGGGAAACATGGAAAGATTTTAAAATTGTTTTCAACCTTCGCTGTTTTTCTCAGGTTTGTTTGTAAAGTGTAGCTCATTTAGATTGTTGTGTTTCTGTCCACTATAGAACATATTAGTCCATCACGCCCCTCTCTGCCTCTGATTGGCTAGTTCTAGTAGCCTTCATTGGTTGGACTGGTTAGTCATCCGCCCCCCTCCAAACACAGGTAACACCAAGCTAAACTGAGTCAGGACTGATGGGTGAGTGAACGAATTAACACCCCCAGGAAAGAAGGACAAAACATGACATGTCAAACAGAGACTGGAGGAGAAAAAGAACGATATTAGGTGACTGTCAGTTTGAAAGTCCAACATGAGAAGTTCTATGAGTTCAAAAGACCAACAGGAGGTTTTGTGTTTAACTTAAATAATGACTTTGCATTTTGTTGAAGTTTTAATGAGTCCAGCTATATTTCAGGTCCCTATAAAGGTTCAATAGGAACCCTGGCTGAGGTCCAGAGTGAGTCCCTGGAGGCTAAAGGATCAGACTAAACTGAATCCTGAGGGACAAAGTTTTAGATATGAAGTTAAAATGTGTTGCAGTAGCAGTTGAGAGTCAGACACCACACAGTACTGACTGATCACATCAGAGAATAAATAAGATGAATATTTCAGATTTGACTCATTTCTTCTGTCTCTATAAACAATAAGAGAATAAGCCTGTGTGTGCATCGTTTACAGGAATCACTTCCAACAGATGAAGGATAAAGTGCTGCACACTTCATATTACAGAGATTACATTCATCAAGTTTAATTTTATTTATTGGACCAACGCTTTTCTCCAAGGCGACTTACAAAAAACCTCAAAGGGACGTTGTGGGAGGAAACACACGAGGAGAACTCCTCACAGAAAGGCTGCAGCTGGGATTGAACCTGCAACCTTCTTGCTGCCAGGTGACAGTGCTACCATCTGTAGCACCATGCAGCCCTTAGGGTTTAGTTATTGACTTCATGTTTTGTGTTTCAATATATTACATTTTGGGTTGTTAAATATTTTAGGAGTATGTGGTTCAGTTCAAAATAGTCACTGGAAAAATGAGCTCAGTTCATAAACTTTTAAATAAATTCAACAATTATTGTGCTTTGTTTCTCTATCACTATTTAAACAAACTACACTGTAATTTTCCCCTCAGGTAAAACGATCATGTGGAATAAATCACCTTGTTTGTGTAAAAAGTGATTTTATATCTAGTCTAACTGATAGAACTCTACCTCAGAATGACCTGAACTTCCCCTCAAACCGTCACGTTTTGAGACGTTGAAATCCCTCCTCGGTTTGGGTCATGGTTTCTTATCAGTGGGTGGTCCCTGTTTAGAACAGCTGATTTCTATGTGTGCAGCCAGTTTCTTGTTTTTAAAGGAAGCAAAAGGCACATTTTCTTTCCAGCTTCAGTAACCACTCAAAACAAGAGGCTGCTTTGTTACACATCTGTATGAATTTGAAAACAGAAAACATTGATTTACAGACTTCCACATATACACCACTCAGACTTCCGTCCTATGCCATGTTATTTATTTCTTTACTTTAATCTTTAAGGATTCCTCTTGCTGACTTTTCATCTCTGTCTCTACAGGATGTCTGTCTCCTGTTGTGTTGTGATGCAGACATCTAAAGTTATCTTTGTTTCTCTACACATATACACAACTTCTGATTGGTTAGGAGTTGTATTTCAAGATCACAGAGGTTCTCCCTCTGATACTGACTAGAATAACCAAGATGTATCAGTCAGATCAGAGAAAGCTGAGCATTCACATGACGCACTAGTATGTCCTGACTGAAATCAGTGAACTGCCAGTCTCACTGAGATTATTACACCAGGGAGCGTTATCCAGTGTGTGAATGTGTGCGTGTGTCGATGTGATTGGACTGCTTTGGAGACTCAGATCGGTCTAAGTTGCTGGGTTGCTGGATATTTAAGATTCAAACTCTTTTAAAAACACTTTTAATCAGACTGTTATGGAGAACGGAGACTTACTAAGTGGCCACCAGTATGGATTCATGAGTTCAATATCTCTTGCTGTGTTGTAGACCAACAAACATCACACTGTAGATGAGTTTATTGATTTTTGTAAAGTCTTTAATACAACTGATCAATCATTACTCCCTCATACATGTGAACTATATAAGAGCTGGTTACTGGATAAATAGGTTTCAAAATGTGGAATTAGAAGAATAATCTGTGGTGTTCCACAAGGCTCAATCTTGAGACCCAAGTTTTTTTTTTTTAATTGTTTGGTATGGTTTTAAAACATATCATGTTTGCAGATGACACATGTATTTGGCTCAGGAGCAGAATAGTGAATTGTGGGAGGTTAAAAAGTGGTTGGACAATAATGAGTCAATAAAACTACATTTAGGGTTTTCTGGGGAGTAATATAAATGTAATACAAAACTGGCGTCAGTTGTTATAAAACAAAACTCTGGGGTTAATTATTGACCATAAACTTATTGTCACGATTTGGGGAGGTGCAGGACGGAGTGCAGAGGATGAAGGCAGGAACAGCGAGGTGGAACAAAAAATGGATTTAACGCCAGCTGAACTCAGGAGAAACAAGACAAACATGCCAGGGATACAACATAAGGAACCAAACTCAACAGCATATAGAGAGGGAGGTGATCAGGGAGATGAGATACACCTGTGGAGGATTAGTGCAGGACACAGGAGGAACATGGAAAATACAGGGGGACACAGGCATGAACTGGACACAAGGGGGCAGGACATGACACTTGTCTATAAACCTATCAGATCAACAGAGATGATGTTGGTGTTTATTAAAGAGTTAGTCAACTGTTTCATGTTGTATATCCTGTGCTGCCCTCTGGTTATGACATTTATGTTATATTGTTTTGAAACTTGGAGAAGTACATTCAATGAGATCCAAAAGTTAAAAAAATGTGATTATTAAATCCTCTTAAAACAAACAGATGTTAAACATGTCCAGATGTTGTGTTTTTAAATAGTGATGTTTTTTTAAAACGGCTAAAGCTTTATTATGTATAATTAAACTAATTGATATCAGGTTATTCAGAGGACTGACGGAGTGTATGATGTGAACTACAGCAGTCTGTTCTTCTATATAAATATCTTCTGTTGATACTGTGTCTGTGTTTGCTGCGGCGTGAATCAGCTCAGCTTCAGTCTGCTCCGTTCTCAGTTATTGTTGCACATCATTTTTGTTTTATTTCTAGTTTATACATATGTATTTAATATGTCATCAACAGAACAAGTATTAATGAATTTACTGAGTTCCTCCTATCAGAACACCTTCCCAGCACAGTAGTAGGGGTGAGGGTCGATAGGAAGAGTTTCAATAAAGGACTCTAAATGAATGAAGGCTTCTGTGGGATTTATGAATCCAGTTAACAACGACTAGATCGATCCACGCCTGGATGGAACATGCTCACGTTTTGTGCTCGTTTGTTTTTTGATGCTTTGTTTCTGGTTTCCCCCTGGTTTTCCAGTTGTTGTGTAATCCACTTACAGGTTGGGCTGAATGAACGAGACATCACAACCTGGTCTGTGAGTTCTCCTAATCCAATAACAGAGTAGCTCAACAATCAATACTGGTGCCCAAGCATCCATCCAGCATCTCTCTCACACCAACAGCTGCACCATCCGATGTAGTCGTCTCACGTTGTTGCCAGGCCAGAGTGTTAGATTATTCATCAAAGCTGGGCAGCTGCTATGCCTTCAGGCGTGTTTGTAGAATGGATCCCTCGTTGGTCCATCTCTGCTTCAGCTCCAAGACTTACACTGAGTCCGAACACATCACAGGACCCCCTGGAAATATTCAATTAGCTTTGCAAACTTTGGGAGTTTCTGATGTTCCGTACATTTGTTTGTGATTATATTTCTTTACTAATTATGAACTCATAAATTCAGTAAACTGTTCTTATCATATGTTGATTTGGTCAAGGGTTCTTAGCAGGATGTCTTGTTTTTGCAGAGCTTTCTGCAAAATTTAAAATTAGTGTCTTCCTTTTGGAAGAACAACAATTTTGAAATAGGAAGGGTGGTGAGGGACTGTTGGCTTCTTTATGAATTCAGCAGAGTGAGTCCAAAACAAACGGACTGCTGAAAATGTCAGTGAAACACACTTGAAAGCTCTAAATAACTTGTAAATCCCTGTTAAACAGATCAGTTCGGCCTCAGAGTCTACGAGTTGATTCAAACAGTTATTCTGAGTTATTCACTGAAGGCAAAGCTAGAATGTTCACTCCAGAACAAAGATAAGCATATAGTAGTGGACACTATAAATAAGGAGTTAAAGAACAGAGGAGGTAAAAGGCTCCATACTCTGGTCCAGTTTGGTGCTGTATTAGGATTTAGAAGGTTTTCTATTAGAAGTCATTTATTAGACTGTACATTTACACAGAACGAGTTCAGGGCTGAGATATAAAAGCAAAATACAGATAAAATACAGTTCTGCCAAAAATATTTTTCCCAAACCAGTCCCTCAAAGCCCGTCATGGTGAGCGCTTCAGGGCTGCTGTGGAGGTGGAGGGAGGTGGAGGGAGGGAGGTGGAGGGAGGTGGAGGGAGAGGTCCTGTTTTTGATCCTGGTTTCAGTCAGATGTTTATTATTTCCCCACCACAAGCTTTAAACTTTTCTCTTTCTTTTCAATGAAAATGAACAAATCAACAGCAGAATATACAATAATACAAACAGATTATGTTTATTAAAAGTCCCACATGTTGAAATGACCACTGGTTAAATATTTCTCTAGAAACTATTACTTCTATAAAAACTTTACATTTTTGTTCAACTCTAATTTTTTAGTGTGAAACAAAAGGTAATTTATTTGCTCATAATTCCTGTAAGTCTATGCTGTGACTGATGCTGCGTGACGATGATATATCGTTCAGTGATCGGACCCACCCAGTATAGAGCCGTCTTTTGTTGTTGTTGTCCTCTTGTCTCCGACCCCGCCGTGTCCTGGTTTTTATTCTACCTCGTCTCTTCTGCTCTTTGTTTTTATTAAAGCTTGATGCTTGCCTGCTGCTTCTGCATTCAACCTGCATCTCTGGGTCCACCTTCAACAAAACACGACTACAACAGTCCAGCTGAGCAGTTTATGTCCAGAGCAGTGAAGTTAAAGCTCATTCTTTAGTAAAACTGACTTTTTTAAAGGGCTAAGCTGATAAAGCCTCACTGGACCCATCAGAACCTCATTGGCCTAAGAACAGAACACATCACTTCCTTTGAACACTGTCATGTTATATAGCAGACCACAGGCTTTAGTAGGGGTCATTTGTGGTTGTGCAAAAGGCTGGACAACAGGCCCACCAGGGACCTGCCTCAGCAGCTTGACATTTAAGACGTTTCTCAGATAGTCTGTCTGTTAGATGAAGGCCACAAAAATGCACGAGGGGATCCTTTTAGTGATGGAAGCTCACGTTGAAGTACACTCATGGTTGTCTCATCATTCGTCAGGAAAGGGGATGGCGACGGCTGCATTAGGGATGTATCGATACCAGACTTTTTCTGATCGAGTGCGAGTGGTAAAATGTAAGTATGAGTACTTAAATTTGAGTACTTGCCGATACCGAGTACCAATACGAGTAACCCACTAATAAATGCCATTGATCTAAATCATGGTTTGCTACAACAGTCAAACACTAGTGTTGTCTTTTTTAACTATATTTTTAGACACAATAACTTTGATCAGCAGCATGTCATAGGATCTGTCAGCTGGTTGGTTCACTTTAAAATATAAATAATTAACAGTACTGTATAAAAAGTAAGGGGTGTCAAATTATCATGTTAATTGTGATAAATCAATTACAGCCATATTTACTGCATTGTTTTCTAATCGTTTTTATCTCATTTTTAATCTTTAACTTTACTGTTTCTGCATGCAGGCTTCCATTATAGTGGTGTGTGTGTGTGTGTGTGTGTGTGTGTGTGTGTGTTGTGTGTGCTGGCGGTAAAGCGCTGCAGCGTTTGTGTGTCACTAACCAGCCCTATGAGGCTCCTTAGCAGAGCCCTGCACTTCACTAAGTGCTGCACACGTGATAACATGTCGTATCCCTCCAGTACCCGTGCCAGTGTTACGACACCAGCATCACTGAGCTCCAGCTGTGTTCTATCGTACGGTTATACAATAGAAACAGGCACAACACAACTTGAGGACACAAGTGGGGTAAGTGAAAAAGAGTTTATTAAAAGTGCAATTGTGCTGGTGTTGGTCCGAGGGGAACCGGAGGATGGGACCGGCAGGTGTCTTAGGAGAGAGGAGATGGTGATGAGTAAACACAGGATGAATGTGATGTTTGTAAGAGGAAGGAGAGAGGCTTACTGAGTCCAAGGGGGAATCGGAGCTGGGGAGAGTACATGTTGGTTCCTAGGAGGTTGGCTGGAGGCTTGGAGGGTGTTAAGAGTTATTATTATTATCAATCTTTATTTAGCCAGGAAAGTCCCATTGAGTTACAGAAACTCTTTTACAAGGGAGTCCTGGGTTACCATCTAAAGGGCATGTTGTGATCTGTGGGGGAAACCGGAGTACCCGGAGGAAACCCACGCATGCATGAGGAGAACATGCAACTCCACTCAGAAAGGCCGCAGCCGGGATTCAAACCTGTGACCTTCTTGCTGTGAGGCAACAGTGCCAACCACTGCGCCACCATGCAGGAGTGGAGGTAGGTTGGCAGGCAGCTGGTTACTGAGTTCCAGAGGAGGGAGGATGGCGTCTGGTGTAGGATCTCACGAGAAGTAGTGGAACAGTCTGGCGCCGACCAGAGGGAAACAGAAAAACCTCCACAAGCCACCAGCAGGGGAGGGGAACATGTCAGCTGGGTTACATTGTCCTTGTGTCCTTGGGCAAGATGAGGAAGACGAGGGGATAACAGAGCTGTTACAAAGTGACCTAAGTAAAGGTTGCATAAAGACACTTTTTGTTGTTATATATCAATCTATTGTTCTGACACAATCATTTAATAAATTTAAATGAAAATATCAAGATGAAGGCTTTCCTCAGCCTTTTTGAAGCCTGAATAATCAAAAAGATAGATTAGTTAATTACAGGTCAAAGTTAATTAATCTCACAATTTTTAATATCATGACAGCACTAATAAAAAGCCGCATTCATCTGTGCTTTTTAGTCAATCTTAACTGTAAATAGAGTCCTAAAGGTCAAGGGTCAAACTAAACGTTTGACCAACTCCAGGAATATTTCTCTATCTGAGTTAGAAAACATTCTATAAAGACAGTCTGCTTTAGTTAATCTGACCTGGACTGGATGAAAAAATGAAGTCAAACTGACTGAAAAACTTCTCCAGATGTTGACAAACTAGATTAAATATAAAATCTTCAAAACAAACTTCCCACCTAGCTGAGTCCTAGTGTGGGAAAAGGACTTTTAGATAAATAAATGACCTAAGTCTAAGTGCATCTGATTTTATGATAAAACAGCTTTCCATACTGCAAGTTAAAATTTCTGCCACCTTCTGCCTATGAACTTTCCCTCAGCTGATCAGAACCAAACGTCTCTTTAAGCGTCTCTGTAGTATATTGATTTGGTGCTGCTTGGATAAAGACAACCTACATATTAAAGGAAAAATCAGTTTTGTGCAATGCAATAAAAATTAACTTAAAGTCATACTCAGTAGCCAGGTAAACAATGTAGCTTTTAACATTTTTTTAAAGCCTCTTAACAACGTTCCAACATAGTACAGCCATAAATATATTGTAAAGATTAAAAAAACCCAGAAAGAAATCAATAAAGTAGTTGTCCCGCAGTTCTCTAAAAACTTCAGCCAATCCTATCGTTCGGACCGAACGATAGGATTGGACAATCCAGCTGTCTGTCTGCCGCATTTCCTCACTGCTTGGATTGGCATTAATCTGCCCGGACACATTTTCCATCTGAACATCCCGGAAGTGAAAGGAGGACAGAATTAGCCGTCGGTTAGAGCTTCCATTTTAAGATAAAAATACCAGAGTCCCCCCCGAAAAACACCTTTTCAGCTAGCAGGAAACTAAAATCGTTTGGAGGTGAAAAGAGGAAAAGCTGGGGGAACGTTTCTACGGCTGAAGTTAGACTCTGGTTTGTTATCGTCGCAAAACGGGGTCCCATCCCGGGGGGAAGGCTGGCGTATGGATTTAACCCGACGGGAGGGGTGAGTGCACAGAGTCGTGTTTCTGTAAACTAGCTAGGAGACCTCGTTTGTTTACCTGGATACTGAGTATGGCTTTAAAGGGACGTGGGTCAAGATTATAAATATAAATAATCATGTATGTTCAGTTTTGAGTGATGAAGCATTTTAAACTAAAAAGAATGAGGCCACCATGTATCGTTCCTTTATCTAGAACAGGCTGTGAGCTGTAAAATGTTCTGCAATTTGGGACCAAATTTCCCGTGCTGTCCTACGGATGTGACGTCAACTGACGCTGCTCGCGTTCTGGAACGCTTCAAAAATAAGGAGAAATGTATATCCAGTAGGTGGCAGTACTGCACCGTTGTGTTGCGCGCCAATGGCTGACTTACTTCCTCTGAACCTGTTGTTTTTCTCATAATACTGGTGGTATCTGGGCATCGTTCATGAAGCTGAAAACCTCTCTGATGGATTACAGGGTTTCACAGAGCTGTTATAGACGGCGCACAGCGATCTGTGGATGTTTCTGGGTGTCAGGACTCGGCCTCTAAATCACAGAGTCTTTCCCGGCCCTCAGTCCGATCACAGTGCATCAAAGGTGGCTGTGCTGCTCACGCTGCTCCAGCTGCTGTGGCGTTAGCAAACGCAGCCTTTTGGGGAGAAGAACCGTTGAGAACACCGACTGATTACAGCTTTCACTCAGGCCGGGCCGTCTCGTTCAGCGTGAGTTGTGTGTAACCGGGGTACACAATAGAACTCCAGACGGCGGAGAGGCGAAACGAGCAGAGTAGCAGGACTGGATCATGGCAGTTGGCGGCATTAGTTCTGTTAGCTCCGCTCCTGCGGTGGCGGATCAACAGAATCATTACCGTGTGTGTGTGTGTGTGTGTGTGTGTTTGTGTGTGTGTGTGTGTGTGTGTGTGTGTGTGTGTGTGTGTGTGTGTGTGTGTGTGTGTGTGTGTGTGTGTGTGTGTGTGTGTGTGTGTGTGTGTGTGTGTGTGTGTGTGTGTGTGTGTGTGTGTGTGTGTGTGTGTGTGTATAATTTTATATGGGTGGCATGGGCCTGTAGCTCAGTATGTAGAGTAGTCGTCTGACAACCGGAGGGTCACCGGTTCAATCCCAGCTCCGGGTTACATTATCGTTGTGTTCTTGGAGAAACTTCACCCACTTTGTCTGCTGGTGGTGGTCAGAGGGACCTGATGGTGCTGGGGCATCTGTCATGCAACAGCTCCGTCAATGTGCCCCAAGGCAGCTGCAATGTAGCTGATCATCACCAGTGTGTGAATGGGTGAATGACTGCTGAGTTGTACAGCACTCTGGAGAGTGTAGAACTCTAGAAAGATCTATATACACACAGGACATTTACCATAGATAGATGTTGATGTGATCTTTTTACTGAACAGTCCTGCTGTAATCGTTCACTTTTTGCCTTCACTTTAATTAAAGTTTGCCCTTTTGATCACCTGCCATAGTGGAAGTTTTCTCTGAACAGATTTGCATCAGGACCTGGTCCCAGTGTGCCCCTCCACTGATTGCTTCCTAAATGGACTCAGAGTGCATTAAACAAGCTAATGAAGCTCTCTTAGTCACCTGAGTTCAGTCACACCAACATGGACTGAATTTTCCAGCATTTCTTGTCTAAATTTTAGTCGTTTATCTTCAGGTGCTCAAACCATGGATTGTTAATGACTTCCCCAGAATTTCCCTCCTGATTCTTACCTGACAGCCACGTAATTTCTACTGCTTGAAAATCACAGAGGCCACTCACGCACGCACGCACGCACACACACACGCACGCACACACACACGCACGCACGCACACACACACACACACACACACACACACTTTTAGCTCTGACGTGTGTAGTGACGTGCAGTGAGTCACCCAGCAGAGGTGATCTTGATGCTCTGACATTTTTCAGACTCCAAGAGTTGCTAAGGAGACAAAGATTTTTTGCAGTATATATTATGTACTCATCTTCAGTACTGGACTGCCCCAACACAACACCCCTCACCACACACACCTCTACCCCCAAGCTGAGTGTGTTGTAGTTTTTTACCACAGCTGTGTGACACAATGTCCGCCGTCTCACTAACAAGCAGATTGTTTGGTCATTTCCTGTAAATCTCCTTCAAATGATCTCACAGGTAAATTAGGAAAAACAAAGAAACTTTTCATTCTGTTGGGAATTGTTTTATTGTTACATCACACAGTCAAATTTTAGAATGAATGACACAAAATATATGCATATATCTGACACAGCTTCATGTTCTAGAGGAGCACCACCCGGTACAGTAGCTCTGTTTAATATGAGCAATTTTGGGGGGAACTTGGGGCATGGGGATGGGGTGGGGCGGTATTATTCTTTTGAGTGTTTTTTTGCTCTGGTTGGAACACTGTGCAAGAGGGAGCAGCTCATTAACGTCTCAAAATCTTAAACCCAAACTGTGACCCAAAATCCCAGATGAGTTAAAGAGGAGGAGATGTGGATGTAGGTCAGGAGCAAAGAGGAGAGAGAGGACGTTTAAACCGTCACTTCCATCCTTCATAACATGAGATCTCTCCTGAATCAGATGGACCAGCTTGAAGCTCCAGTCAGAATATCATGTCTTTCAGTGAGACGTGGCTGCAGCCCTGTGACTCCTGAACCGGGGATCCTCCTCACAGCCCTGAATAGCTACTCAGGCACGGCACTCTTCTCAACCACCAACTCCTGAAAATGGAGCTCAAAATCTGTCAAGCCAAATGAGTTAGAGCCGTCTTTGAGTTTGCTGAGGTCAGTTAGCTGTGGTAGCCATCTTGAATTGAATTGGTAGATGTGCATCCTGTTAAGACTTTCTGGGTTTAGTTAAAAGCATTCGTTCATGAGATATTAGAGACACAGACAAAATAGTATCACCCATCTTCTGTCAGCAGGTTTGACTCTAAATATTTAATACAAGCATGTGAAGTGAGGTTTGTTTGTAATGTGTAGAGCTGTGTTGGAAATCAGTTAGTACAATAGTACAAGACCATCATTTAGTTCAATGTCTGTTCAATTTTTCACGTTTTGAATTTTCAATGGTCAGTTGGCTGCAGTGACCTGACTCCAAAGCTGATCAGTTGTAGATGTACTTAGTTATTACTTCCAGAAATCCTAGTGGGTTCAAATGAAGACAACTGGACGTCTTTGGTTCCTCCCTTGAAGCTCCTTGGATGAGAAGCAAAACATCAAGTCCAGTTGCCTTTAATTGAACCCATTAGGATCACCATGACCTGGATGAATGAGAACCTTCACCAACATACAGTAACCATGACAACCAGACTATATAATGTAAACGTTTATAGTTTATTCTTACACCCTCTGCAAGATTAATGAGCTCATATGAGGTTTTACACGGTACGTGTCTGCAGCCGTCTACTATTAATAATTGCAGGAAACTTGGTTCTTTGGAGAATTACAGTGAGTAGTTATGTACCCTTATTGACAGATGCAGACTGAAACAGGAATAAAAGACTTTAACAGTTTTTATTCTCTAAAAAGGACTAACAGGCAAGTTACAGACAGATAGAAGGAGGTAGCTTGGTTTATCATAGTAACACGATGTAAAGTGTTCAAAGTTGGGTTTATGATGAGTTTAATAGTCTGAGTCTATGGTGTTAAGACTAGGGGTTCTTATCTTAAGGTAAGTTGGTTACAAAGGGCAGTTTGGGTAGTTACTTTGGTTGGGATAAGTTACATTGGGTTGTTAACTTATCAAGGGAAGCCTCAATTTTACCAGAAGGTGGGATCTTACTGTGTGTCGTTCTGTGGATCGAATCCCGTGGAGGGAGGACCAGCATTGAAGGTGGAGAATCCCCCTCGGTCGGTCGGGAAAGCTTCGGGGGCGTCGAGGCCGCCTTGGCTGCCGGGTTCATCCTGGATACAACGGCTAGTAAACCCATCTCTGGCTTGGCGAAGCTGGAACCATCATCCCCATTCTGGCTAGGAGAGGAAGACTGGCGTGTCTTGCTCTCGGGGAGAAGCGGATATCGGCTGTGAAGTGGGGATTGGAACCCACAAAGAGACGGAGGCCGACTCCGGGAAGCGCCACTGTGTAGCGAATGAACAGTGGGCGGTTTGTCTCAGTGAAAGCGGTCTGAGAACTCAGGAAGTGGAGTAACAGTTAAGGGAAGCGTTACTGCTACTTCACACTGGATGCGGTGTGGTGCGGCACCGCACCCGCAAGAAAAGTAGTTCACACTGGCTGCGGTTCTGCTGTGGACTGTCTCCGGCTCTTTGCCTCAGCAGGAGCGCCAAATCTCGGTGGTTCACGCGAGAACAAGTACGTGGTTAGCAGCAGCTGCTAAACAAAAGCTAGAGTCGTCTTCTCGTTCTTTTGTTGAGCATTATGTATTCACTTGGTTTGTTCCACAATGGGTGCTGTGCGATATGACGAAATATTTCGTCTGGACGATAGAAAATGTCTACCGTCAGATAAAAAGCTCTATGTTTAAGCCACGATAGAAGTTTTACAGCACTTTACGGGATGTTCATGAACGCGCCGCAACACATAAACAAACATGAAGGCAGACGGTAGAGGACACGTTTTAGACCAGAGTCAACAGGATAACCAGCTAACCCAAACCGAGGAGCTTATACCTAATAGAGGGACAACTTCTGTGTCATCGATGTGGTTTAAATATAAAAAGACCGATGTGGACCAGACAGCAGCTGTTTGTAAAGTTTGCAGCTACCGGTCCAGACAACGGACTCGGACGCCACTAATATATTTTATCACCTGAGCAAAAACCACGTCGAAGAATACAGAGACAGTCAAAGAGTAAAAGCTGCAAAAGCAGCGTCGAGTGTTGGAGTAAGAGCTCAGAATAAACTCCAGACACAGACACTGCAACAGGCTTTTACCTGCAGCACGTCATGTAGCTGCCAGCTGAGCAGAATGGAAGATTACTGCTGCTGTTACCACCACCTATGGCTCTAATCTACACAGTGGAGAAACGTGAGTTACACTCGAACCCAGATATGAAACGCCCAGCTGAAAACACATGACTAAAGTCATGTTACCTGATTTATATGATGCATGTGGGGTCACAGTGGAGGAGGAGATCCACAGGTGTCCTATGTTTTGTCTGTTTATCGTTGTCGGGATATAAAATGAGCTCTATCGGGATATGAAATTTTGGCAATATCGCCCAGCCCATGCTTAATTAAGTTTTATGTTGTTTCTTTGTCTTTGAAATATCCAAACCGTGTTAATATTAGCAATGCAGCTAATGGTTTTATTTTGACAAACCGGATGCACCTCGCCTGCTTGCGTTTCACTTCCTGTTTGGCGCACGTAATGACGTTAACTTGATGACGATTCACTGCGGTGTCCGGCAAAAATAGACTTGTTGCGGAGAGTTAACTTTGCCCCGCAACCGCACCGGAGTCGGTGTGGAGACTCTGATTGGAATACATGGTTTTTAATCCTTGCAGAGTCCGCACCGCAACCGCATCCGGTGTGAAGTAGCCTTTATCCTGGGGGGGAGCCAATCAGGATGAGTCTTCTTAAGGTGGCCAATGGGATCAGGGGTTTTACCAAGTCACAGGCTCAGACTATTAAAGTCACAGTACCTTAATGAAGGATTTACTTCAAGTAATAAACATTAATTTAACTTTAGCAAAGTAGACATACGTAAACCGTATGATTTGAGGTTTATATAAATATAATACTGAAGCTGGATCAACACATTTATTACACTGTAGGTGAATGTGCAAATAATCACAATAAGAACATTCATGTAACAGTAGAGTAAAGAGTGTCATGAGAAAGAGACACCAGAGAGTCTTTAAGTTTATTATTACTAAAAGAGTCCTGTGGAATCTTCTGGAAAAACGGACCTGGACACCTGGAGGAATGTTGAGTCAGGTTATCAGGGGTTAAGGCATGATGAAGAGTCATTATAATCCAAGTTATTGGCAAAAAGAAAATGGTTGTGTGTGTGATGGTCAAGGGGTCAAAATGTCAGAGGAATAGCGTAATTGATCACGCTACACCTAGAATTATGCAGGATGTCCAGCGCTAACAGTGGAGGTAGAGAGAGGGCGGCGCCCTCGTTCTGTGATGAATCGTCAGCCATTTTTCCTCCTGATCTATGGAGGATTTTTCCTGTCTGTGCTTCAGCACAGCTGATTAAACTTCCTTAACTTTGAGAGAAGTAGTTTTTTGTTTAGTTAGCTTTAGGTTTAGATTTTCTGCTATAAACTGAAACTTTTACATACAAGTTTTTAAACTATTTTTAAATGAGAAAAAACTAACAGTGATTCTTTATTTGATTATTAAAAGTGCAAATATAAAAAAGAGTACAAATGATAACAAAAATGTAATAAAGATGACTTTAAAATGCTCCTTTAATAGCTCTAAATAACATTCAAAATTAAGCTGAACTGTCACTTTTCTAAGTATTTCAGTGAGGACTCTTAAATGGTTAAGGAGATATTTTGCTAACAGAAGTTTTAGATGAACATTTTGAACCAGAGTGACTAATTACACAACACATGCACAATGATGGGTAAACAGCAGGTTCCCTTTGTGTAATCCCAGGTAGTTGTGCTACCATGAGACACTGGGCTCATTGCTTGTAGCACCTCTGAACCCCAGAGTAATGGATGACATCAGCGTGGAGTCCCACAGGGCCAACCGGAGGTGGAAGCACAACAGAAAGTTGGTCATCAACTCTTCTGCTGTTGTGTTTGGTTCAGATAGCACCACTGTTCCCCCCTGAGAACACAAGAACAGAGAGTCCGTTCTAGATAAGAGAGTTCTAGATAATGAAGTGGACTCTGAGAACATTCAGCACTGAGAGTCAAACCTGGAAGCAAACATCTGCTGACGTCACAGAAAGCTCCGTTCACTCATTGATAATTTAATTTTTTCACTGCTCCAGTTTTAGGCTCTAAAAAACACACACATGCACGCACGCACGCACACACACACACACACACACACACACTGCACACTCCTCAGCCCTAAATGATCTAACATTGGGTCTCAAGGGCCCTCAGCGGTGATGGATCAATGAGAACAACGGAGCACCAAATAATAAATAGAGTGTTTACTCATGTGGACGCCCAGAGCCACTAACTGAATATGTGGCAGCAGAGAACAAAAATCACTTGATATTACAAGTCGCGTGCACTCAAACACACACATTTGTCTTGTGATCGGTGATAAACAGTGTGTTTGAAATGAATTAACAGCGGCTCTTGCAGGGTGTGTGATTGTTACTGGAGGGCTAGCACGCAGGCTACTGGTGGCATCAATTACAGAACCCTCATAAGGTTTTGGGATGACTCCTGCCGGTGTTTACAGAATCGATTCCTGCTAGTGGTCTGCCATGCCTCCAGCGGCCGTTCTCACTCTCACTGAGAGGAGGCTTTATGTGTGTCATTGTGAATGTCTGACTGTGATTTCTCTGCTTCAAGTGTTTTAATTTGGACTTTTTTAAGTCTGAGGTTTTTATTATTTTATTTTGCAAACATTTATACACTCCCCAAACACATTTAAAGGAGCACTTCTTAACCAGGGTTAGGCAAACCTCTAGTATTTATCTGGTGAGAGGAGGGCCTCTTTGTCAGGTTTTGGTGCGTGTAGAGAGGACCCAGGCGCAGATGTAAGTCCAAAGTTCAAATTTATTCCAAAAAGGGAACACGAACACACGACTGAGACTCACAAGACTACGACTAGGAACCGACAAACACAGACGAGACAGGCACACTTATATAGGAGGGAGGTGATCACAGGAACGAGACACAGGTGGCTGGATTACAATAGGATACACCTGTGGGAGACAAAGGGAGAAACATGAGAACAGGAGCACAAGACAGGACACTAGAGGGAGACATATGACCACAGGGAGGTGACATATGACAGAGCCCCCCCCCCCCCCCTAGGGGCGGACACCGGACGACCAGGAGAACCAACAAGGGAGGGAGGGCAGGGGACCAGGAAGGAGGACCAGACAAACAGAAAACTGGCCAGGAGGCACAGTTCTGGAGGACCCGGGTCAGGGTCCGGCTCTGGGAGGCCCGGCTCTGGAGGCTCAGGGGACAGAGGAGCCAGGCTGCTGGGCTCAGGAGCAGGACCGGAGAGGCCCACCTCGGGCTCTGGACCGGAGAGGCCCACCTCGGGCTCTGGACCGGAGAGGCCCACCTCGGGCTCTGGACCGGAGAGGCCCACCTCGGGCTCTGGACCGGAGAGGCCCACCTCAGGAGCAGGACCGGAGAGGCCCACCTCGGGCTGAGGACCGGAGAGGCCCACCTCGGGCTGAGGACCGGAGAGGCCCACCTCGGGCTCTGGACCGGAGAGGCCCACCTCGGGCTCTGGACCGGAGAGGCCCACCTCGGGCTCTGGACCGGAGAGGCCCACCTCGAGCTCTGGACCGGAGAGGCCCACCTCGGGCTCTGGACCGGAGAGGCCCACCTCGGGCTCTGGACCGGAGAGGCCCACCTCGAGCTCTGGACCGGAGAGGCCCACCTCGGGCTCTGGACTGGAGAGGGGTTCAGGAGCTGGAACGGGTTCGGGAGCTGCAGCGGCACAGGAGAGTCCAGGGACTGCAGGTTCAGGAACCGGAATGGGTCTAGGAGCTGCAGTGGTGCAGGAGAGTCCAGGGGCTGCAGCGTCAGGAACTGAAACAGGTCCAGGGGCTGCAGCGGCACAGGAGGGTCCCGGGGCTGGCGGAGCCAGGGCAGCACAGCAGGTGAGTTTACCTGCCCACACCAGGCACCGTTGAGCCAGACGAGTGGCGCGGACACACTCGTGCAGGTCCTGGAGCTCCGGATCACAGGAAAGGCTTGGGTTGGACCGGTAGAGCGCCATCTTGGTCTCCGCCAACTGCAACTTCTGGTGTGGACAGGCCGCCACATAGCGGAGGAGCTGGATAACCTCCTGGAACAGCTGGCGGACATTCCATATGGACTCCGCCGGTTGGAGGAGGGAAGCGAGAGGCTGCAGCTCCTGCTGCGGCTCGGTCGGCGCAGCAGGAGGTCCGGCTTGGACCTGGAGGACACCTGTCCAGATGGTGTCGGGTGGCGGCGATGACCGGGGAAGGCGTCATCGCTGATTTGGACCCGGTGGCGTCCTGTAAGCCAACCGGGTCCCCAGGTAGGGCGACGCGTGCTCCGGGCCGACATCTGCTGGGTCCATGATTTGGTCGGTTCCTTCTGTCAGGTTTTGGTGCATGTAGAGAGGACCCAGGTGCAGATGTAAGTCCAAAGTTCAAATTTATTCCAAAAAGGAAACATGAAGACACGACTGAGACTCACAAGACTACGACTAGGAACCGACAAACACAGACGAGACAGGCACACTTATATAGGAGGGAGGTGATCACAGGAACGAGACACAGGTGGCAGGATTACAATAGGATACACCTGTGGGAGACAAAGGGAGAAACATGAGAACAGGAGCACAAGACAGGACACTAGAGGGAGACATATGACCACAGGGAGGTGACATATGACACTCTTCACACGAGAGGATTTTCCAACTCACGGCTGCTGACAGTTCTGGTCCCACAGTGTGGAGTAGTTCTGGTCCCACAGTGTGGAGTAGTTCTGGTCCTACAGTGTGGAATCGTTCTGGTCCTACAGTGTGGAATCGTTCTGGTCCTACAGTGTGGAGTAGTTCTGGTCCTACAGTGTGGAGTAGTTCTGGTCCTACAGTGTGGAGTAGTTCTGGTCCTACAGTGTGGAGTCGTTCTGGTCCTACAGTGTGGAGTCGTTCTGGTCCTACAGTGTGGAGTCGTTCTGGTCCTACAGTGTGGAGTAGTTCTGGTCCCACAGTGTGGAGTCGTTCTGGTCCCACAGTGTGGAGTCGTTCTGGTCCCACAGTGTGGAGTCGTTCTGGTCCTACAGTGTGGAGTAGTTCTGGTCCTACAGTGTGGAGTCGTTCTGGTCCCACAGTGTGGAGTAGTTCTGGTCCTACAGTGTGGAGTCGTTCTGGTCCTACAGTGTGGAGTAGTTCTGGTCCTACAGTGTGGAGTAGTTCTGGTCCTACAGTGTGGAATCGTTCTGGTCCTACAGTGTGGAGTCGTTCTGGTCCTACAGTGTGGAGTAGTTCTGGTCCTACAGTGTGGAGTCGTTCTGGTCCTACAGTGTGGAGTAGTTCTGGTCCTACAGTGTGGAATCGTTCTGGTCCTACAGTGTGGAGTCGTTCTGGTCCTACAGTGTGGAGTAGTTCTGGTCCTACAGTGTGGAGTCGTTCTGGTCCTACAGTGTGGAGTAGTTCTGGTCCTACAGTGTGGAATCGTTCTGGTCCTACAGTGTGGAGTCGTTCTGGTCCTACAGTGTGGAGTAGTTCTGGTCCTACAGTGTGGAGTCGTTCTGGTCCTACAGTGTGGAGTAGTTCTGGTCCTACAGTGTGGAATCGTTCTGGTCCTACAGTGTGGAGTCGTTCTGGTCCTACAGTGTGGAGTAGTTCTGGTCCTACAGTGTGGAGTCGTTCTGGTCCCACAGTGTGGAGTAGTTCTGGTCCTACAGTGTGGAGTCGTTCTGGTCCTACAGTGTGGAGTAGTTCTGGTCCTACAGTGTGGAATCGTTCTGGTCCTACAGTGTGGAGTAGTTCTGGTCCTACAGTGTGGAATCGTTCTGGTCCCACAGTGTGGAGTAGTTCTGGTCCTACAGTGTGGAATCGTTCTGGTCCCACAGTGTGGAGTCGTTCTGGTCCCACAGTGTGGAGTCGTTCTGGTCCCACAGTGTGGAATCGTTCTGGTCCTACAGTGTGGAGTCGTTCTGGTCCCACAGTGTGGAGTAGTTCTGGTCCTACAGTGTGGAATCGTTCTGCTCCTACAGTGTGGAGTAGTTCTGGTCCCACAGTGTGGAGTCGTTCTGGTCCCACAGTGTGGAGTAGTTCTGGTCCCACAGTGTGGAGTAGTTCTGGTCCTACAGTGTGGAATCGTTCTGGTCCTACAGTGTGGAGTAGTTCTGGTCCTACAGTGTGGAGTCGTTCTGGTCCTACAGTGTGGAGTAGTTCTGGTCCTACAGTGTGGAGTCGTTCTGGTCCCACAGTGTGGAGTCGTTCTGGTCCTACAGTGTGGAGTCGTTCTGGTCCCACAGTGTGGAGTAGTTCTGGTCCCACAGTGTGGAGTCGTTCTGGTCCCACAGTGTGGAGTCGTTCTGGTCCTACATTGTGGCGTCGTTCTGTGGCGGTGACATACGTGTTGAGGGTTGAGCCAAATTGCAGAGCATTACGCATAGAGTCCAAATGCACGGAGGGTGGGGGGGACTGCCAGGTACTTCTTATTTGCCAGCAAGCGATAAAGGTCACATATCCCACCTCCTAGTACCTATTGTTGTGTTGATTATGTTTTCAAGCTAGCACCACCACTTGGTTTGGTTCAACTCAGCATTTTAAAGAAGAAGGTGTGGAAGTCAACGTTGACCAAGATGTTCAGTGTCCTAGAACTTACTCTAGTAGAAGTTTCTCTAGAGGCTTTTGTTTTGTAAGTCAGCATTCTCTCTGTTTTATTAAAGCGGCTCTCGGGAGCATTTTTCTCTGTATCAAAGTTTTCTAAATGTTCTAAATGATATTTCAGGTCTAAACTATGATCTATGGGTTGAGTTCCACAACATCTGTCATTCTGATGAAGACCCTCCTTCCTCCTAGAGACCCCTTTCCATTATTTCTTGCCAACGACATTTTTCAGCCAATGAAATTCAAATGTCTGCATTCTCTCAACATGCACGCGCATCGACCAAACCTGTACCAGTAGGGGGCGCTGTCGTACAGGACGCTCCGTGTGTTTCTCTGCCGTCTCAGCCGTTCACTGAGGACTCACGGCTCATTTCTACTAAAAACCTACCCATTCTCCAGCTAAAGACGGATTTATTTTTATTTTTAAACCTTTCACCTCACAGAATGGCAAGGCTTGACAGGGTTACGCGTTTATTTTGGTCAGAAAGTTCATCCAGGGCCGAGTCAAGTTCAGCTTCAGAGTCCAGCAGCAGCTCTCTGCTAACAGAGCTAATATCAGAAGCAGCAGGGACAGAGAGGGCTCTTCAGACCCTCGTAGTGTTGGAATAAGATTGTGAACTGTGAGTGATTAAACCCTACACATTGAGCTGTACAGTTCATGTCCGAAGTATATGCGCCGTGTGCACGCGCGACCGGACGCGCGTGTCAAGATGTTTTGAGGAGGAGCCTTTGGACGCTAGATTCAAAAACTGCTCTCCTGATGAAATCCTCCAGAGTGCTGCTTTAACAGTTTTAGTCTAAAAGCTGACTGGACCCATTTGATGCAGGATAACCTCCCAGTCTGCTGGCTGACTGGTCTAGCTTTAGGCTCCTGCAGCACGTTTTTCTGAATAACAGAGTGTGAAGATGTGTTTATCCTGTTGATCTCATAAATATTTGCTGACAGAATGAATATGGTTGAAATCTATTCTAGAAGTTTGATTTTTAAATCAGCTCTAAAAGAGTGAATTTCCAGACAGAAAGGTAAATGTGATTAGTAATACCAGGGGCACAAACTTCAATCACAAAACCAAAACTCGCTGTTTGAAATCAACGGAGCTCGGACTTAATGTTCTTCACGTCATTTTAATTCTGTCCAGAGGGCCATCTGTTAGTGACAGCATGCTGTCAGTCTGAGCAGCTGCACGGCTTCATCTCCTTGAAAGGTTGAGCTGCATCTGATGGTTTGATCAAAGAGTCAAGTTTTACACTTATGACTTGATGCTGATTATCCTCTCTATAACTTGGAAAACATAATCTATAATTCTAATTTAAAAGTTGAGTGAAACCTCAGCTGTGATGGAGCTGCTTTCTCAGCGATGACTCTTCTTTCTCTTCTTACAGACAGCAACTTCGTTCTGGGAAACGCTCAGGTGCAGTCGCTCTACCCCATCGTCTACTGCTCTGATGGCTTCTGTGAGCTCACTGGTTACGCTCGAGCTGAGCTCATGCAGAAAAGCTGCGCTTGTCATTTCCTGTATGGCCCAGAAACAAGCGACCGGTCCACAGCCCAAATCCAGGGAGCTCTGGATGACAGGCGGGAGTTCAAGACGGAGCTCGTTTTCTACAAGAAGGAAGGTGAGACTAAAACACTCTGTGTTTGCATTTGTTCCAAAAGCAGCAGCACAACTTAGATGTTTTATATGTATTTATTGCTCCAACAGATCAATGCACAAGGTGTACGTCTCTGATTGGAGCCAGTACATCTTGACACTCTGCCAATGATCTTAGAGATCGTAATGAGGTCACCCCTTACCCACAATGCAGTCTGACTTAATGTGAGCTTTGAGTCTGATCCATCGTAATATAAATCTATTCTAGCACCACACCGGGTGGCAGCTTGGCTCTGTGAGGTTAGAAGTCGTTTTTGTTCTCCTTCGTTTTGCTGACTGAAGAGGTTTCTTTTTGGACTGATTTGGTTTTAATGTTGTGCTGCTCAGAGGATTTTTGTTGCATCGTTTCTCCTCTTTGGCCGTTTGTCCACGCCTCATTAGAGGTGCTGTTCTAGAGTTAACCCTTTACAGGACCACCTGTGCTTGCTTTAAATTTTGATTTGCAGTCTGGACCTGACACTTCAAGAAAAAAGTTTTAAAAAGAAAAAAAAAAGAAAAGCACAAGATTTCTTGAAATGTAAAAATGTTTAAAGAAATGTAAAATTAGCTCAAATTAAAAAAACGGTATTTATTTAAAACTGTATAATGTCCTTTAATAGCCCCTAATAATGCTCCAAGTATTTCAGTGAGTGGCCTTTAGAAGGTTAACAATACAACATCAATACAGCAGGAAGCAGGAAGGGTCAGGGGGTAAATGAAAGAAGGTATCATGATTTAGGGAAACCGCAGTGAGATCAAATAAAACAGAGAAAATCTTCAAATCTTGACTTAAATGAGGTTTGTGAAAGCACCGGAGAAAACCTGATTATTTATGCACTCTCTAAATGTTTGATGGATCAGTGTTTTTATTAATGAGAGGGAGGGAGGAGGCTCTGTCTAATAAAAGAGGAGTGTAGTGGATGACTTTTTGACTGCAGGAGATAAGGACACATCTGCTCCTCTGAGATATTGGCCCGTAACAAAGAGCAACAGCCAGTTGTAAAAGCTTGTTTTTCATCTCACACTAAATTACAAATCAAGTGTTTCTCCAGCTGTCTGTGAGCTCATGAAGCAGCAGTCTCTTCTTCTTTTATTCTTCAGTTTTTTAAACCATATATTCCATTTATTAACAACCCATCAGTTCAAAATATCCACAAACGATCACAGAAATCATCATGATGATCCTCAGCACCTGGCTCCATAAAACACTCCAATTGAACTCGTTTCTTAACCCCTTCATGTATTTTTAATTTTATTATTTATTTATTTATTTTCATTATTTATGCATTTTAAGTGTTGTTGTTTATGTTGATAGTTTTGCTTTTTAATTGTTGGCTTCTTGTAAACAATATGATCTAAAACACAGCGAGAATGTCCCTAAGCACAAAACACGTGTCCATATCAAACCATTCAAATCACAAGTTTGGCTCCTTCTCAAATGAAAAGTATCAAACCTTCTCTCAGTTTTACCACACTGTCTGTATATATACGCCTTTACCGCCTCGTTGTTGAAAACATCCTGATGGCACTGGTTTGGTTTCACAAAACAAAATGACTTTTGGTACTCACATATTTTATACTTTGTAAGATAATTCGTTCTTTATGAAATGTTTTGGCCCTTGAAAACTAATGTAGAATTCAATTTTTTTAGCAAAATTTTATTCTCTTCAATTGTCAACAATTTCAGCATATTTTGACCTTAAAACCTCATTTAAATGACTACCGACCCCTGCTTTGGAAACATGGCTTAACGGTGCGGTTTAACCCTTAGTAAAACAAAACGTTTCTCTTGTACTTTTTTTTCCTTTTAAATCACAGTTTAAATGTTGGGATAATTTCTAGAAAAGTCCAACTTCTCCCATCACGAAGTCTGAAACAAACTCTTATGACTCCTGCATCTTTTGTACTACATAAACAAAGTATTCATCAGAATGTCGTGAAACGTGTCTTCTTTCAGGGAATGTGCCCCGTATCCGTGTAGGTACTTTGGTTTCTTCACAATCTGCCTCAGAAGGGAGAGTGGTCACATTTCCTCTCCATTGGACCACATTATTAATCACAGCTTTCATTCATCAACATTTTAATAACAGCTCAGCTTCAGCAGTTTCTTTCAGCACTCATCATTTCTCCAAAAATGCACTTTTTTCTATGAATTCTTGACTTTCTGCGTCTCCTGGAGATGAGGACAGCACAGGTAGCTCTAACAGGTGTCAGTGACCCTCCTGGGATGAATCCAGTCTCTCTCTGGTTGTTTTCATTCACACAGCCCTTCAGCCTGTTTAAATCCAATATTTACATGAATGATCCCCCGCTGGGCATTAGTCTCTGAGCCACAGGAATCCCTGTGTAGGTGCCAAATAAACCCTCCAATTCATGAGTCAGAGGTTACAAACCCAGACAGCTTGTGGAGCCGATGTCATGAATCTGAATGTTGTGGATTATTTACCCTTTTTAGGAACCAAAGTTAAAATGTGATGCAGTGTTTTAGTGCCTTGATGAACCGGTATTTTCTGCATTGTTTCCTTTTGCTGGTTGACATTTCATTCACTGTATATTGAAACTTTTGGCTCGGTTACAGCACTGACGTCTGTTTGTTGTTGTTGTTGTTTTTATGGGTTTTCTGTCTTTTTCCACCTGACTCATCACTCCTCATCTCACTGCCTGTTAGCTCATGGAGTTCAGATACAGGAGACACTTCTAAGACTTTTGTTAACTGGTTTGTGTGTTTTGTTGTGACCACAGCTGTAGATCAGGGAGGGGAACCTCGTCTTTCTGGGGGACATTTAGATCTGTGGACCACATTCGATGTATCAACTGCATGATATGACTAATATAAAATTTAGGAGGGTATATATTTTTTAAATTTGACCTGCCTGTCAAATCATTAAAGAATATATTTATTGTTTTCCATTTTTCTTTTCTTCTCCCCTCTTCCATTTGAATATGATCAGCTGTGACTTTGAAGGCTGTATTCCTCCAGTCAGGGTGAAGTAATGGGAACATTCTGAAGTTCTGTGTGATGAGCAGCGATGCATTCCTTCACTAACTCTCTGCTGCATCAGACTTCTTCACTATTAATTCACTCACATCAGAACCTGTTCTCTAAGCGTTGCTCTCTCTCTGATCTGGTCAATAATCACGGTTTAGCATTAACTCCAGATCAGATTTCTTTACAACCAGCGCCAAACTGAAACATACGGTCTGTTTGTTTCAGCTGATTTAGTTTCTTCATTTTTGCTTTAACTTTCTACTCTTTGGACACTTGTTATGATAAATACCCAGAGCAATGACAGACTTGGATTAAAGAGGGAGGAGCTACTTGACATCTCAGACTGAAATCCCAGAGAAGTCAAAGAAGAGACGTGGATGTAGATCAGGAGCAAAGAGGAGACATAGGAGGTTTAAACCATCACTTCCTCCATAACAGGGAACCTGAGATCTCTCCTGAGCCAGATGGACCAGCTTGAAACTCTGATGAGGATCCATCATGTGTTTCACTGAGACCTGGTTCAGGATCAGGTCCAGACTCCAGAGTCTCTCTGCTCAGCTTTCAGACCAGACCAGCAGACAGAGATTAGAAGAGGAGCAGAAAAATCAAAGGAGGTGGATTATCAGCTGGTGGAGTCCAGGACCTGCTGCTGTGGAGGATCATCTCTGTAGACCAGATCCTGAACTGAGATCTTCATTCAACAACAGAGTCTTCAGTCAGAGGCTCCATCAGATCTGCTGCAACAAGAAGATCCTTCCTGTCCATCACAGACCACTAGAAGGTCCTTCCTGTCCATCACAGACCACTAGAAGGTCCTTCCTGTCCATCTCAGACCACTAGAAGATCCTTCCTGTCCATCTCAGACCACTAGAAGGTCCTTCCTGTCCATCACAGACCACTAGAAGGTCCTTCCTGTCCATCACAGACCACTAGAAGATCCTTCCTGTCCATGACAGACCACTAGAAGGTCCTTCCTGTGGTCTGTGATGGACAGGAAGGATCTTCTAGTGGTCTGAGATGGACAGGAAGGATCTTCTAGTGGTCTGTGATGGACAGGAAGGTCCTTCCTGTCCATCACAGACCACTAGAAGGTCCTTCCTGTCCATCTCAGACCACTAGAAGATCCTTCTGTCCATCACAGACCACTAGAAGATCCTTCCTGTCCATCTCAGACTACAATGACTTTTAGAAAGAAAACTTGAATTAATTTCTCAAACATCTAATTTCCTTCTGAAATTAATGAAGTATTTATGATTTATTTGAAGTGCTTTAATTGTAGAAGTGCTAGTCCATACATCCTGAAAAGGATCCACTTTTCCTTCTATTATAGACCCTATGATGGAGAGTAAACCCCCTGTCAGGTCTCAGTCTGATGCTAGACCTCTTGTTGTGTTCCCTGACCCTGATCCTGGCTCAGATCCTGTTTGTTTTATCATCAAAGTCTTATTGTTTGTTCATGTGTTTCTCTCTGATTTTTTAGGGGTTTAAATTGTCTTTCTAATGATGTGATGAGCCAGATATGTTCTGATTATGATCTGAAGTTCATTTTTTGTATTTGACTGTTCAGCAAAATGATAAAGATGATGGAGCTAAATTAAGTGGAGCTGTTGCCTCACTGAGCTGGTCCTGGGTTTGAAACTCGGCTGTGTTCACCTCATGTTTGTCTGCATGTGGAAAACAGCTGCAGGTCCTTTTGCAAACGTATTGTTGCAAAGTGAATTTTTTTGTCAAATATTAATTTAATGTCAGAAGTATATGTGATTTTAAAGTTGGAGTTTTGTCCTGGCAGAATGACTCCGACAGCCTTATTATTACTGAGTTTTGATTGAACTGATCATGTGGTCTCATGAGGAAAAGCTCCGGGAAAAGATCATTAGTCATTTCAGCTCCCTGCCTTGTGCATGCTGAAGCCTGAGGTTCACTCATTTTATCATGTCATTTATGATTTTGTTTTACAGAAAATAATTTGCATTTACTGTAAATATTATGGGACCTAAAATAATTTTTTAAAACGTTTTCCTAAAAATATGAGGTATGATGAATTACTGAATCAAAGTTCTATTGTAGATACAGTCATTGGACAAGGATGTAAACAACAACAAAACGACATAACAAGTTGATTTGATTTATAGAGGAAACAGGAATTCCTCCTTTCTCTTGAATATTTAACCCATTAACAGTCCCTCCTGAAAAAGCATACCCAGATTGAATTGTTCATGTAAAACTTTGGTCACCTTTGTAAGAAAAACACTGAATGTTTGACCTCAGCAGAAAATACATGGGCTGTAGAAACCAGCCTTACCTATTTACAGTTCAAGTTTCATAAGAATAGCACATAAAATGATTATTCTGGACCTGGTTTTGAGTGTTCATGTATTATTTTAAGTCTCCATATGGACACTAATGCCTGAACATCCCAGCATTAAAAGGCTCCTGAATGCTTCGACCTACAGTCATCAGCGAGTCTTTAGTGAAAGGTGAAATCCTGCTCTGCTCCCTGATTCACTGTCATGAGTAAAATACTGTAGGGGAGCCAATAAATCACTGAAAGGCCCATTTCTCTGTTGTGCGTTATTAAAAAGAAGTCAGAACAAGTTCCATAGTTTTGATGTATAGTGTACATATTTAATTACCTTTATACTATTCAGTTGAAGCTTTGAACTTCTAAATATTTCAGTAAGTACCCTTCAGAGGGTTTAGTCCCAGAGAGAGTACTAAGAGTGTTACTGTGTGCTTCACTAGGACCTCACCGAGCCACCTGGTAGATAAATGACAAACAAATATCTCTAGGTCATAAGAAACAGGACAGGTTCTACTGGAGCTCTTGTTTTCAGATGACACTGTCACATAGAGGGCAACTCATTCTGAAGAGTCTTCCTCAAGCTGTGAGACAACCTGAGAGACAGGCTAGCTAATGTACATTTACAAAAACATGCATTTACTGTGTACTTTCTCTTTTGTGTTCCTTCCAGGCACAAAGTTCTGGTGTCTTCTGGACATTGTACCCATTAAAAATGAGAAGGGAGAGGTGGTCCTGTTCCTCGTGTCCCACAAAGACATCACTGACAAGAAGACGGAGCAGGACCCTGAGCAGGGACACGACACCGGTAAGTGCAAATCTCAATTTAAGACAAAGATAATCAAAGTACGTTTAAAATTTTGTTTTCAAACGATAATTTAATAGTTTAACGGCAAAAAGCTATTCAAACCAGCGCTATGTGGAAAAGTCATTGCTCCTGTTGACCATTCCTGCTTCGGTCACCTGACCGTGGTCAGGGGACACAGGGGAGATGCTTCCTCCAGAGCCAAAGTGGTTTCTTTGGGTCTAACTCCCTCCACCTTTCCTTTCTGTGCAGGCAGCAGTGAGGTGCACCTAATAAACACATACTGCATATATGAGGTGAAATTTACTATCAATAATGCATCTCAGTGATGACATTAGCTTGTTTACGGTGTACACACACACGCATAAAAAATGATGTAAGAATTTACAAAATAGTCAACATTGTGGAGCGTCTGGGAGGAAGACGTCCTTGAACAAATACTAATCAACATGTAAACAACCCATTGTCTCTTCTTTTAGAGACATTAGAACAATACAAATATTACTGACAAAAATAAATATATAACTTTGGTTGAAAAAGACTAGTGAACACTGTAGAAGACTTAGATTTGTGTCCTACTTGGAGCTGTCCATGGTGCTGATCCATTCATACTGGTCTGGTGCTCTACGCTGGCCTTGATGGTGACCTCCCATTGTCTACATCAGGGGTCACTAACAGGCGGACCGCGGTCCGGATCCGGACCCAGAGCCGGCTCTGTCTGGACCCAGCAAATCCAGACCCGGTCCCTGGTCCATAAGGAGCAGGCGTGTCTGAGGAGACACGCGAGCTGAGCACTAATGAGCAGGTTCGTCGCTCACTCGGAACCCGCGAAACTCGCCCTTCCCCTGCGTACATGGTTCGGAACTCAGTCCCGGACCGGAGTCTTGGAGGCGAAGCCGAGCGCCAAGCGAGTGGCGCACCACGGCAACTCCTTTCTTCGCTAAGCTACCCCTACACCACGGTCGGGCAGCTCCTCCCACAGCTCCAGAAAGAGATCTACTGCTGCAGAAAGGCGCCACGCACACTAGTGATGCGCGGGTCAGGGTCCTGCACATTTGAAAACTTCTGACCCGCCCCAAACCACCCCGCATCGCTGCGTCTATTTTTAGAACCCGCCCCGATCCGTCTCATTAAAAACACGTTGTAATGACTGAAAGCCTTTTATTGAGTCTGACGTCTCCAAAATAAAAGTTTTTTTAACCGTCTCTAAAACGTGCTTATGCAAAGTGTGCAGAGTACATCATTTCTCCGTTTTCTTTTATAAATCCTAAAGTTTGCGGAGAAAGTGACTCCCTTTCCAACCCGCCTTTTTTTGTTTTATAAGTTTTATATCAAATATAACAAATTATAATCATATATATTTATTTTATAAGTTTTAGAAATGAGGCCACAGCGGTCGCAGAGCGAGAACCGGACGTCTCTCAGCGTCATTACATCTGCAGACGCTCTTGGTCAGCGCGCACGCACAGACACACACAATAACGGATAATGTAGCTGGAGGGATGTATTTCTTGGCTGATCTGGGAGCGCCTGTGTGCGTCGCACACAACACCCTCACCCGCTGCAGAATTCTTCAAATTGGTTAAAGGACTAGGAAAGAGGTCATGCACCGGGTAGAGGTGCTGGAGAGGAGAAGAAAGGAGGAGAGGAGGAGAAGCTCAGAGCAGGTAGACGAGCAATGCTCCAGGCCGTTGTCAGTAATCAGTTCATTCTGGTCAAAAACTGGACCAGAGAGTAAAAATAATGTCGACTTTTCTGCATCTGAACAGCAGGAGGAAAAAAACATTTTTCTCAAAAATTTACTTCAACCACAAACTAATTAATGGGGATCTTGTGCTCAGAGAATATATGTTTAAGTATTTAAATATATATAAATAATTATCTATCCATCCATCCATCTCCAAATAATTATTTATATATAAAAATACACACACACACACACACACACACACACACACACACACACACACATATATACATATATGTGTGTGTAAGCAGGTTAAGGTGGCGCTGCCCCCGGACCGAGGACCAGGTCGCAAATGCTGATCTGGACCTTTGGCATATTTAGTTGAAGACCCCTGGTCTACATGGAAAGGGGACGATGGGACAAGCACAACCCTGGAGGGATCAGCTGCAGCTGGGACAGATGTTTGAGAAAAGCTGGGGTCACCTCCCTCCAGATGCAGTGGAGACCAGGCTAAGCAGACCAAGACCACCATCAGCCTGATCCTCCTCTAAGGCTGGTGGTGGGACCTCTGTCCACTGCTGGGCTTGGTCCAGGAACCCGTGTTGTCCAGGGGCTCCCAGCAGTGGTAATGTTTCAGTTGGTCATGGTGGACGACTTTCACTCTGGACTTTGGATTCTTCTGGATCCATTAAACTAGGTCATCCAGTTGTCCCAGGACGAAGAATGACCCTTCATATGAAGCGACAAACTTTTTGACTTTGTTCTTGACACATCCCTTTTAAAATGAGATACAACACAGGATTACTGGCTGTGGCAGCAGTTCTTGTCATATTATCTCTTTGGACGTGTGACTGACACAGTCAGGGCTGCTCTGGTGAGCCAGCTCCAGCCGTGTGCTGCACTCTGGAGCTGAGGGTTGGTCCTCTGGATCAGGGGGCAGACACTGGTTCACTTACTGAGCTGAGGGTTGGTCCTCTGGATCAGGGGGCAGACACTGGTTCACTTACTTCACGG
Source organism: Callopanchax toddi (assembly GCA_006937965.1). Classification (NCBI taxonomy): domain Eukaryota; kingdom Metazoa; phylum Chordata; class Actinopteri; order Cyprinodontiformes; family Nothobranchiidae; genus Callopanchax; species Callopanchax toddi. Next base: position 338,738 of record SSNR01000402.1, read on the forward strand.
CCAATCACCATGAAGTTCAGAGTGAAACCCAATGCTGTGCTTGGTCTGTGTTTGATAATGGGCAATTCAGTCCTCTGAACATTTATAGAAGTATTTTAAAGTACCTTTAAAAGCAGCTCATCGTGAGGGTGTTGTACTTTGTTTCTCCATTAATTTGTGGTTAAAACAAACCATTTGGTTGATTTAAGAAACTTGTAGCCTCCCCAAATAGGCTACATCCTCTGACCTTTGACCTCTGTTGACCATCACAACAATAATCCATCTTTTTCCTAATAACTTGGAATACAATCACTCTTGGATTATGTTTAACCCTGAATCAAGACCCCTACAGGTGTCCTACTGTCCACTTTCAAGTGTCCATCTCCCGGATGACCTTAACTGGACACTAGCTGGTCTAATAAAACACTCTCTGTAAGAAGTCTCTTCTGAAACACCACAGACTGGTGTTCCAACTGTAATCTTTTGTTTACAGAACATTCTCTTGTAGTGTTTCTGCTCAGGGTCACTCACTCTCACTCACACACTCAAAGTGTTATAATGCTTCTCTGCTATGTCATGCATTTTCTGCATTTTTAATCACATTCATAATGTGAGTGTTAACGGGCGGAAGTCATATGAACTTGGTAAACTCCCACAGTTCCCTTGTCCAATCAGAACCATTCACAACTCCACTAAATCAATCCTGATTAGTACACTTAACATCTTCTGATTGGTTAAATTTAAGATAACTCGTCTCAAAACTAATACTCAGTTCCGGTACGAGTCAGTCTTGTCTTGTCTTGCTGGTCTTGTCTTGACAGTCTTGTCGAGTCTTCATACAGTCTCAGTCTTGGTCTGAGCTACAGCCTGAATGCAGCCGGAGCTGCTATGCTGCTATCTTAGCTGAACCCTTATCAGCTTTGAACAAGGCCTCTCAGTCTCTCCCTCACTACGGGAAGATCAGAAATGAGTTCAGCATGCCTGCTGAAATGCCTCCCTTGCTGACCGGGACGTATCCACGGACTGTCCGGCGAGGTCCTCGGCGGCCACGCCTTCCAGGACCACCACTCCGAGTCTGGGGACTCCAGCCTCAGCTCGTGGAGAAACCAACGCCTGCCAGATCTAGGAGCGTCCACCTTTCAGTGAGCGAACACTACTTTCTGATCGAGAGGTTTGCTTTGATAAAGCTTAATTCTTCCAAACTCAAATTAGCCTAAATTGACTCTTAAAGTCCTAACTAGGTTAACTAATTTAACTAACTTCCCTAGTCATTAAAACATATGCTACGGTCCGTTAAAACTCACAATTAAACTATCTTTAACATCCTCAACATGTTTAAGAATATTAATTGTGTTTACATCAAACTTTCAAACTGTCTTATCTGTCTGTGTTCTTAGGTTTTTCAAATTAAATGGTTGTTCAATCCTTATCTGGTCTCAGTTCACGTTATTAATAAGGTATTTCAATTCACTGTACTCTTTCAAAGAACCTAGATAATTCCTGTAAACACTAAATATAAGTGATAGTATTGGAGATATTTTCTCCATATAAAACTTCCAAAACTTATTAGTGAATTTACAGAGGGTGTAGTTAAAATAACTAAATAGTTATTTCAAAACGCTACAAACTAAAACAAGACTTTGTAGATTCATGACTGAATTTATGCAGCAAGCAGTTGTTTTGAAACAATGCGTGGAACTGACGTTGAATTATTTCATCTGCAGCAAAAAGTTCATCTTCACTGAGTCTACCACTTTGATGCTTTAACTTCCACATCAAGAAATTTAAGAGTTTCACTTTTATTCATTTGGGGCAATAAGGCTTTTAATATTCTGTAAATTATTAATAATATAAACAATAATATTATTAAGGCCATATTGATGTGAGATAATAAGGTTAAACATTATATTCCAACATCCTTAGAGAGAAGCTGTTTTGAATGTTTTGAGGATAAAGGAACAGTGTTCTTTACATTTTGACTTGTATTTCAGTGAACGTCTTTTAAAGACTTCAACTTGAGCTCCTTTAGACATTTTTAGAATGCTGATCAGTCCAATAAACTCCTTATTATAATTTTTATTACCTATGATCATTCTTGGCTGTATATTTTTTAATTCCATACTGGAAGAATCATCCGTTTGAGGGACAGTTTGCCCTTCAGCACCTCAGTTGTTGTAATAGGAGCAAACATCAAGTATTAATCTTAATCTCTTTCTCACCACTGTAAGTCTCCCCCTGATTAAAATGTGAAGCTGTCAATGTCAATGCCTAATTGTTGTGAATGACTTCCCTAAATGAAATGAACAAGCTGCACTGTAAACAGTCAAAGCTCACACTGCTCACTCTGAAGCGGGACGATGCAGACGCTTGATGATGGAGGCCACGTTTTGACTTACCGTGGAGAATGTGTGAGTTAATGAGGAGCTGGAAGAAATCAGTCTTTGGCAGAGACTGTTTTGTATGCCAGTGCTCGTGTTTTCAATTAAGCAAATAAGGTGTTTTATAAACTGTTGGATATTAGGTCAAAATGATCTGCTCAGTCTGTAAAGCTCCTTCATTCTCATTGAGGAGCTCATTTTCATGAATATTTCTGGATTTTTCCTTTTTTGAACCAAATCACAGTAATAAATGAATCATTTCAGCACTCCTAACAGTCCTCAGGTCCACAGACCAGAATCTACTAACAGTTCCAACCTGAGTCCTCAGGTCCACAGACCAGAATCTACTAACAGCTCCAACCTGAGTCCTCAGGTCCACAGACCAGAATCTACTAACAGCTCCAACCCGAGTCCTCAGGTCCACAGACCAGAATCTACTAACAGTTCCAACCTGAGTCCTCAGGTCCACAGACCAGAATCTACTAACAGATCCAAGGACCAGATTTAAAGTCCAGGTGATCTCTCCTTCCAGTCTGTTGCACCGCGACTTTGGAATGACCTTCCTTTAGTCTGACGCTGTATAGACAGTCTGGACTCCTTTAAACAGCAGCTGAAGACCCAATTATTTAAAACTGCTTTTAAATAACTCTTTTATGTTCTCTTGTTGTTGTTTATTTGTAATGATATTTTTGTTTGTGTTATTGATTTTATTTGTTGTCTTTTGATCATGTTTGGTTCTGTTTTGTGATTTTTTTCTGTGAAAGGTGCTATACGGTAGAAATAAACTTTACTACTTATTTACTTTTTGACTGTCAGAGAGTTGGTTCTGCTGTCCAGACAGTCTATTACTTCCTTGTGTGTTTCATTTAACCCTCTGATGCACCTTTACAACACCAGCAAATAAAGTCCTATTGATTGATTGATTTAGGGGGCTTCAATATACTTCATGAAAACTATATGATTATTTATTGTTTAATTATTGCAGTTGGGTATATGGGAAAGATTAGGAGCAACGTTTATTTATTTATTTATTTATTTATTCCCAACATTCTTTCTTGGGCATTCTCATGTCGACATAAAATATTCACATTAAGGGCCCTACAACACATTCATGTGCTCATATAAAAGGCAATACAACTTTTATAACTTTTTTTAAAAGTGCCCCCTATTGAGATTCCCAAAGAACTCAGAATAAGTATTCGCTGAAACTGTATGTTCAGAGCAATATAACTTCTCATAAAAATTCCTAAATGTTTTATTAATTTCTATTGGATCTATACTCCTATTTCCTTTTGCATCATCCAGGCTCTTTCTGATTCCTGTTGTTTTATACGCCAAGCAAGGAGTCTGCTAGGTTTTTCTTCCTGATCATAACATTTTTGTTTTAATCTTAATAAATTGATAGCTGCTTTTTCATAAGTTATTTTATTATACTGATTTCTTAGCAATAATAATTCTTTCAGGATATTATCATTCTTTTGACCTGCCAGTATTTTCTGTTCTTCAAGGAAATATATTTTTCTTTCTAGGTTTTTAATTTCTTCTCGTCTTTCTTTTGTCTTCCTACTTGTATAACTAATAATTTGTCCTCTTAAAAAGGCCTTAAGAGCCTCCCATGTAATTGTAGCTGATGTTTGGATAGTATTACAGTCAAGGTAACAGTCAATTTGTTCTCCTAAAAACCTACGAACGTTTTTATCCTTCATCCATTGTATCTGAAATCTCCATTTAGGACGGTTCTGAGTCACTTTTGACACAAAAAATATTAGAGATACAACTGCATGGTCCGATATAAGAATACTGCTATACTGACATTTCCGTATACATTAATTCAGTCCCGCTGATATTAAAAAGTAGTTTATTCTGGAGTATCCTCTACTCGACCAGCATGAGCATTCCCTTTTTAATGGATTATTAACCCTCCAAATATCCAACAAAAGTGCCCCCTATTGATGAAAACTGATATTTTCCCTCTTTGCCATATATGGTAGAAATGATGACATCATAAGGAGAAAATCCCTCGATCTGCTATAATTTGGTTGGTGTAGGATCAGGGTGCAGGTGGAGGCAGGTGAGCTGTTTATTAGGGATAAACAGGAACACCTGTGAAGTGGCAGGAGGAGGAACAGAGGGGGAGGAACAGGGCACAACTAAACACTAAAAGGGGTACGGACCGTGACACAAACGGAAAGCAACAGGCCTCTAATGAAGTGGAGAGACCAGAAGGATCTGGTTTTATACTTTTCATTTGGGAAGGATCAGAAGTCGGGATTTGAATGGGTTTCTGTGGGCACGTGTTTGTGCTTCGGGACAGTAATAGGTTGTACCTCACATTCATTTTCATTTCATTTCATTTATTTCGATCACAAGTATAAATCGTTTAATACAAAAGAGAAACAAAACAAAGTGCCCAAAAAGGAGCAGGTAGAAGTATAATACTTATCTCCACTACCCCCTTTAACTATTTCCAGCAATAACTTTATACATTGGTATTACATGTTTGTCCTACTCAATTTTCTGGTGACTTTTGGACATAATCCTACCAATACAATCCATAACCAACTCCCACCTGTTTGACTTTATAACTTATAGATTTCTTCATCATTACCTGTTACAATTCCTCATCCATCCTGTACTTCTCAAGTATTTTCTTTTTGTATTGTTTTGAGAAATTGTAAATGTTTTTACTCTGTTTTAACTCCATTCCATAAATCCACTCCACATATTGATATGCTCATACACCTCTGAGTAGTGCGAACTATTTGTTTTTGTTTTTTATTTAGTTGTCCTCTTAAATTGTCCCCCTTTAATCTATCACTGAACATTTTTTTGGATATTTATTGGAAGTAAACAGTTTCTTACTTTGTACCTGATGAGAGCTGTTCTATATTTAATAAGATCCCATCATTTCATTCTATTTGCTTTCAGAAACAGTGAGTTTGTGTGTTCTCTAAAACCAACATTCTGTACTATTCTGATTGCTCTCTTTTGCAGTAAATATAATGGTTGCAAGTTGCTTTTATAGGTGTTTCCCCAGACCGCCACACCATAACTCAGATATGGTAATATTAGGAATAAATATAATAGGAGTCGAGCCTTATAATTGAGGATGTAGCATGTTTTACCTAATAGTGCAGTAGTCTTTGCCAGTTTTGATGTAGTTTGATTCATTTGGGGTTTCCAGCTGATTTCACGGTCTAGAATCACTCCAAGGAACTTTATTTCAAATACTCTCTCCAAATTAATATGATCAATTATTATTTTTGCAGTTGTATTGTTGTTTCAGAGGCTAAAAAACGGAACTGAGAACACTAAAATCCAAAGTCTTGCATAAATTATCAACAATGTGCATGAAAATGTGATAATGTACTAAACATTAAAACAAAAATGTGGTTGGGTACATCAAAGGGTCAAGAGAAACATCCTGGATAGCTTATCTGTAATGGTCATACTGGTTGTAGTGGTGCAGAACAAACATTTACTGTTTGTAGAACAGGACCCACTTTTCATGTATCCAATCAGTTTGCAGGGATCTCATGTCTCCATCAATCTAGTGTAGGAAACTGTAAAACAAAAAGCTTTCTTTCTATCAATATCACCATCATGTTAAAGGTTTTCAATGTTTCTGACCATAACCATGAATTCAACCCCAACACACTAAACCTGGCACACAAACTCTTTAAACCTGTGATCCTTCTGAATATCGGGCTAAGACCTTCATCATTTTCATGTTTTTACATAAATCTGCTCAATTGGTCATTTTTCACTTCTATCAGTGTTTTTATGGAAGAATTTTCAGTGAAAAGCATCAAAAAGAGCTCCTGACTTGTGACCACACAGATGTTTTTGTAACAAAAAGACACTTTTCTCAACTTCTTAATTTAATTTATTAGAAATATGCAATATCAGATCATTTGTCAGAGAAACAAGACGGCAGCAGGAACGTTTGAGTTCAAATACGTAGTAAGAAACCCTACTTTATATTAGCACACAGTGACTTCAGGCTGCTCAGACATGAAACCCTGTATCAGAGGAAAGTACAGCTTGACCCGGGATCAGAACTCTGTAAGACAAATCAGTTAGGAGGATGTGTCACTAAATGTTCTTATTTCCCACCACAAACATCAAATGTCAGTTCAAAGGCCTCTAATCTGTGTTTCATGTTAGGACACTCTGATATTGAATGTTTTTTCTTTTCTCAGAATATCCCTCAAATCCAATAACGGTGAATATGTTTACAGTCTTCATTTCTTTAAGGTCAAATCCCTCAGTAACTCACATCAGCTCTAGCAGTAAGCCCAAAGCAGACTCAGCTGGGCGTGTTGGTTTTCTAGGTTGGGTTTTTCTTGGTTTTCATGTCAGTTTTAGTTGCCTGTAGCTACTTTGTGATTTAGTCTATTTCTCTACTAACAAATCACAACTTCATAGAAGTGTGAGCAGAATTAAAGGTTTGAACATCTTAAGTGTTAACAGTCCAATAAATGTTGTATAAATCAGTACATTCTGTTGTCAGCAAAGTGTATGTGTGTGGAGAAAACAGTGGAGCAACCACATATTGTCGCTTTCAGGCAAAAACCTCGCAACTTCTAAAACTTTCATGAAGTGAAAAAAGCAAGTTTATTTGACCAGTAACAACCATGGATTCTTACAAACCTTTCTGAAACTTTTTGAACCTTTTCAACCTCTTTCAGATGCTTTTCTTTAAAAAAGTCATCCATAAAACCGTCGATAAATGTGAACAACAACCAACAGAGAAGATTTATGTGATAATTTAAAAGTGATGAAATCTTTAGATGCTAGGTTTCAGCCTGTCAGCAGTGATACTCTACATCTAGGGTGAAGTCTTTTCTTGTTTGCTTTGTTTAGAGTTGCTGTTCTGAATTGTTGACTGTAAATGTTCCTATGATGGGAAAGCATCTGACTTCAATTGCTTATGTTATTTTCACAGCAGCTCTCTAATTTGAAGTTTTGCCGTTAAAAGTACAAATGATTGAGCGGTGGTGTCAGTGCGTTTCCTCTCAGGCCCCAGTGGGCTGAGGCATTAGGCTCCGCCCACTCTGAGCCTGGTTTCTTACTGGTAAATGGGAGTTTTCCTTCCCATTGTTGCCTTTGTGCTGGGCTGCTCAGCAGGATTGAATTTAAGTGAAGATTCAATCCGAGAAGTAATTGGTAACAAATTACTTTTTCCAAGTAATTTGACCAACACTATCATTAAAACTGGATTATTTATGGTTTATTTATTGCAGCCTGGTATAAGTGGAAAAATCCAAGTAGTGCTCGCTGCAGAACCAGAAGGCGGAGCTGCACCAGGTTCAGCCCCGCCCATTCAACCAGAGTCAGCCCCGCCCCACTACACAGCCCCGCTGACTTGTTTTTTTTTTTACTTTATTGTAACCAGGGTCAGCCCTCCTCCGCTGTTTTTTAAATAACTTTATTGCAAAAGAGTGAATTTACAAGAAAATAACTGAATGTTTCTCCTTGTGTTTCTCCTTGTTTTCAGGATAAAACATCTCCTCAAATTGATGAAATCTCTCGGGGTTTCAGTCATGTTTTTGTAACAGTATTAGTTTGTGAATGAGAAACGTTTTCTGTCATACGGACTACAACAAGAGACAGTGAGCCTAACAGAGAAAGCCGAACTAGCCCACTTTGCTTCGTAGCATTAGCCGCCTTTAGTCGCTAATAGTGGCTGTTAGCTGCTATCAGCTAGCGGCTGTTAGCTGCTCCTGACGGGGGCCAAAGCACCGGGGGAAACCCTGAGCGCTTCGCAGACCTGCAGCACGTAGCTGCGCCGAACCAGGAGCACCGTACGAAGCTCCGCGGACACGCTCGCAGCATTACTCGACAACGAGGTGTTGCATCGCAGCCGGACTTTGTGCTCTGGATCCGGCGGAGATGCAACACCTTGTTCTCGGATCTGCCAGCCCAGTGGAATAGTCCAATATAACCAGGTCAATCACAGGGGAGGTGTGGGAGCTGACTCTGATGGAATGGGCGGGTCTGATTGGTTGAATGGGCGGGGCTGAACCTGGTGCAGCTCCACCTTTCTGGTTCTGCAGCGAGCAGCCTCTCAGAAAATTAGCAAGTTTCTTTTTGGCCATCAGTATCATATTCCATAAAAAACTCATGTTACACGTGCTGTCATCAATGTCATCAACATTTTTACATACAATTTTTTTCTGTTTGAAAAATCCACTCCCCCCAATTTGTAATATATAGTAAACATTACATCACCAGGTAGAAAATCCCTTATGGCCCAAACTGAGGCCACAGGCCTGAGATGGAGAAAAGAGAGGATGCAGGTTTTACTGTTCATCTGAGAAGTGTCACACTGGGATGTCACTGGGATTCTATGAGCACATTTTTGTGCTTGGTGACATTAACACTATGATGTAGATACCATTACTTACCATACAAGAGGCTAAAAACATTCAAAAATGCAGAGGCCTGCAAAAATATGACCAATATGCATGAAGAAATTATAAAGTAGGCAAAATGAGTTATTGGCTAAACACAAATGTGCTTCAGTCTGGGCCAGATTTATATTGACTTGTTGCTTTTTGAACTTGTGTTGCAACGACTTTTGTTCTGAATCAATTTTAAATCAATACAATTAATTTGGCCGACGTTTACCCAGCTCGTCACCTCCTAGCCTCTAAGTGCTTCCTTTGAAACACACAGAAATAGAAAACACAAATGAGAGTAAAGGCCAGTGATGGACAAACGAGGATGTAAATGATAACAGACTCAAACCATTAACACTTCATCCAGGTTTCAGCTTCATTAAGCTCTTTAGTACATGCCATGATAATTAAGGATGAAATGTGGCGTGCAATAAAAAAGCAAGGTGCAAGAAAGAAGCATTTGGCACTTAGCACAGCATGATTAGCCTTTTCCAGCTCTTTAGCTAGACAGAATGAGGATAAAGGTTTGGAACACTTTTACCATTTTTAAAAAGGAAAACTGCAACGAGGCTGAGACTGTAGCAGATTTTTGGAGCTTCATTTATAAAACTGTACTGACAAACGTTGGAGAAATGACCTTTAGAGCCAGAAGCAGTGTGTTCAGACACATGCATACAGTTTTAATCAACATTATACATAATTTAGAACCCATCGTCGGCTCACTTTCCCTTGCAGTTCACACAGCGTTCCCTCGAGAACATAACTGGATGCTCTGATACACATCATGTATTAATACAGCATAATAACACAAATCTGCCCTCCAGTGTGTAAATAGTCTCCTGTCCAATCCGCCAGCAGCAACAGCATGTTGAGGAACATGTTGTAGAGCAGTGATTCTCAACTGGTGGGTCACGACCCAGTGCTGGGCTCATTTTCAGTGTGTTGTGGGTCTTTGCCTGAGCTCAAATAATGTTAAGAAAACACAAAGGGATGTCATTTATTCACATGTCTTAACAGTAGGTGGCAATAATGCCCAGTATATTCAATATTTCACCCCAGAGAAGAAGAGCTGTAAAGCTTGATATGCCAGTAGGGTTAGAGAAACATTTTCTTACTGAGGGGGAAACCTCAGTGAGGTGTGGGGTGAACATCTCAGAGTTTACTGCAGCATCAGACTTGAAGACTATTTAGGAGACTAAATCTCTCCCAGTTCTTCCAGTAATCACCCAGATAATGATGCTGATATCCTACTGGTTTGAGTTATTGAATTAAAGATGCTGCTGTGGAAACAAGTTGGTTTTTGTAGAGTCATTGATGATTTTCAGATAAAGCTACATAATTAGAGTATTTGTTTTTTAACTTGATGTTTTTTGTATGCAAACCCCAGTGGGGTATCTTTCTCTATTATCAGACGCCCTGCTGGCCCTCAGTCTGGTTTGTTGTGGTCATGGATCTCAAGGTGTTGTCGTGGTGAGGGGGTGTCTGGTTTGGGAAGCTCAGGATCTCATCCCTGCTTTTTGTGGATGATGTGGTTCTGTTCCAGTCATGACCTTCAGCGTGCACTGGGATGGTTCACATCTGAATGTGAAGCAGCCGGGAGCTCCTCTAAGTCTGAGGCCATGGTTCTGGACCAGGTGGAATTCTCTCTCCGGGTTGGGAATGAGTTTCTGCCTCAGTGGATGAGTTCACTTGTCTTGGTGTCTTGTTCTGGAGTGATGATAGAATGGAGGTGGACTGACGGATTGGGGCTTAATCTTCAGTGATGAGAGTGATGCTCCAGTCTGTCATGGTGAAAAGGGAACTGAGTCTAATGCTCTAAATTTGCTGGTGTGTCCGTTTCTACTCTCACCTGAGATGTGGATCATGACCAAAAGAACGAGATCCTGAATACAAACAGCTGGACAAGCTAAGGTGGCTGGACTCCGTTTTAGAGAGAGGGCGAGGAGCGTTGTCATCCGGGGGAGCTCTGAGTTGCTGCTCGTCTGCGGAGTCAGCTGAGATGGTCCATGCATCTGATCAGGATGCTACCTGGACTCCTACCTTTTGAGACGTCAGTTAGCTGCTCTCTCTTGTAAACAAGTCTGTCATTGCATGAATCTGCATTGTAGAACTCTAACAACAAAGTTCAGCAGCAGCAGTTCAGGTATAACACAACAAAATAAAAGCTTTTTAAATAGATCCAAACATCCATTTCTTCTATCAACAACCTTCATCCTTCAGGGACAAAGAGCCTCACTTTTCCCCAACAATACAGGGTTTAGGTCCACATAATCACAAATAGATATATTTAATCTAGAATGAATTTTGTGGATAATATTTTTTCCATAAATACATTTATACATATTTCTCCATGTTATCTCTGTTTAATGTTAAAATGACTGTTGTCTAAATAATTGTGTTATAAATCAGTGCTGCTCATTAATGGCTTTAATTTGTCACCATGTTTTTTTTAATTGTTTTTGTTTATTTTAGATTTCTTGAATGGTTATTTATTTAGAAAATCTAAAGTAAATTTGGTTATAAACAACTGAAATGTTCACTTTGACCTGAAGAACTGCATTGTGGGTATCTACTGTTAAACTATTGTTTTTTCTCAACTACAATGATAAGTTGTCAAATTTCCAGCTTTTTCACATTGGGGTACTTTATTCTGCACAACACCTGCTCCCAGTGTCTCTAGTCGATGCAGTGAGATCGTGGAACACTCCACCGTCCTAATGAGGAGGGGACTGATATTTATCCTTTAACGTTTTTCAATCTTTAACTTAACCTTCTTAGTAAAATACATATTTAACACATTGAATGATATGAACAGCATCACTGGAAAATAAAAGCCATTCTGTAGTTTACCAGGTATTTAATGAGGCGCACCTTTACCTGGTGGTTCCCAAACTTTTTATTTTCCCGTATTTAAAGCTGTAACCAGAATATCTCCTAATAAAAGCATGACCAGCACACATCTGTCAGAACAGGTGTGGCTCTTTGATGATAAACCACTTACCTTGCTTAGTTTGAACCTGCTGAATAAGCAGTAACTGATGCTCTATCTTCAAACAGCTCCAGCTCAATGCTGTGAAGAAACGATGTTAAAAACAAATCCGATTACTTGGAGAAGGAAGTGATTTGGTTACATGGGTGGGTGATTTCCAAGAACGACAGCATATGGGCGGTGAAACCATCGCAGTGGGAAATGAAATCAACAAGGAGACATCTAATGTCTGGAGGACGGTTAAATTAGTTTGTATTAGTGACATGAAACAAAGACACAGAAGAGGTTTTGTAAGGCTGTTAGTTGTATTGATGACAGATGTAAATCTAGTCTATAGACTTGTTGTTTAACAGCAGGTCAGGCCAATAGAGAGTCACATAGGCAGGCGACAGGTCTATACCAAGTCTGAGTCGACGAGAACAGGTGGTTCAGTCCCAGGATGATGCTTCACTGTTATCAAGTGGATAAATAAAATATTACTGTTGGATTCAACATGTAGAGGATCAGTGTTCCTTCTATTTCATGTCTGCTGTTTGTCCACAGACGAGGAGACGGGTTTGCAGGTGCATCAGGTAACTCGCCCTCCAGGCTTCAACGCCAACCGGCGCCGCAGCAGAGCCGTGCTCTATCAACTGTCAGGACACCTGCAGAAACAAGACAAGGGCAAGCTGAAGATCAACAATGTGAGTGTCTCTGCATCATGACTGAGATTCATCTGCTGGCTGAGTGAGAGCGCTGTGGCGGTGTGGAGGCTAGGAGTGTGTTTTCAGGTACTAATCTGTCCTCATAGCACTGAAAACACAAGTTGGTTCTCTTTATGCTACTATATGGTATACTTTTATTTTTTTATTTCAATTAATGTGGAACAACGTCCTTCTGTAGTTACAGAGATGTGTTTCAAATCATTGTTCTTCTGGATTTGAGCTAAAATAAGCTAAAAAATTTAAAAAAGTTTTAATAAACAAAACAATAAGAAATAATTTGTTAAAAATGTCAGTAACAATAAATACAGAGCAAACTATGAGCTCAAGAATCAAACAGACTGAACAGGTTTTGGGTTCTAGCTGTTTCAGTTCATGTTGGTGATGAACTGATAGGTTAGCTGCTGGTGTCACTAGTGTGGTTCTGCAGAAACTTATTACAACAATCTGAATGTAAAACCATAAGAAAACAAACATTTATTTCTTGTTGTCATTTTAGGTCACTTGTTTGGGGGCTGAAGAGCCACATGTGGCAGAATGATCTCATTTATAATAAAAAAATAAACAAATATTTAGTGGACTGCGTGAGAGGATTTATCAGGTTGGCTGTAAGTGTGGGGTTAAAGAATAGAATAGAATAGAATAGAATAGAATAGAATAGAATAGAATAGAATAGAATAGAATAGAATAGAATAGAAAAGCCCTTTATCGTCCCTCAGTGGGGGGATTCAGGTGCAGCAGCAGTTACAGGTAAGTAGAGAAAAACACAAGTTCACACAAGAACAAAAACTAAAAGCAAAAAAGTAATGGCACAAAAAGTATGTAATAATACTAGCATAGATACTAGTAAAACAATGTACAATCATCAAAAGTCATTACCAGATAAAGTCACAGAACTATCAGACTGAATAGGGTTACTGTTATGAGGGATGTGCATTAAAAACAGCAAATCCAGCAGGATGTAAACACTACAGCAGTCTGTGGGGAGCAGTGATGGTTACGGTCTAAGCCGGGCATACTTTAGCGCCGATCTTCCGGCGATTTCCTCCTCTGCGACCTTTTTCAAAATCGTGCCGAGTTCAGCATGTCGTGCGTTGGTGTTGGTGTCGTATACAGGGGGTAGCGAGGAGCGACCTTTCACCTCACGAGGAGCTCCTGATCAACAATCGTACGCTCGCTGGAAAATCAAACGTGTTTGATTTTCTCGTAGCTCGCCACCAGAATTTGTCACACTGCGCACGCGCCAACATGAAACTCGCAGTAGAAGAAGAAGCAGCAGGATGGCAGCAACACCGCAGCGAATTGTTTGGCGGTCAATCAATGGAATGATTTTAAAAATGAATTAAAAGCTTAAAAAATCATTTAGCCATGGTTCGGTCGAGCATTTTGTCTTATCTTTTTGAATGAACATCTCATCACTTCCAGATTTTCTTCTTCTTCGACTGCTTTTCTGGTTCTCCTTCGTCTACGAAAATCCCGCATTCCACGGCCCGACGTGTCGTGTAGCGCGTACAGTGTGAGCAGTCAGCTCGCAGCAGGTCGTCTAGTGCTCGTGAGCTGTGACCGGTTGAATCCTGCGATGTAATCGTACAGTTTGCGTAGGAGCTGAGCAGGAGCCACGACTGAAAATATCGCACAGTGTACTGTATTAACGGCTGCTGGGAGGAAGGATCTCTGATGATGATTTAGAGCACATATAGTTCAACTTTACCAGAAGGTTCATTGGGATCTCTAATGAGGAGTAAAACATTAAGTTACATTAAAACTGTCTCAACTACCAACAATCTGTTCAGCATGTGAGAGTGGAACAGAGGAGTGTGTGTCAGAACTAAACACTAGTTTCAGTACATCCTTTTAATAGGATTGAATTAGAGTCCTGTAGAAACTGAAAGCCTTAGAGCAGCAGCTCACTGTTATTGTGTTGGGGTCGTAGGTCGGCTGTGGTGCTTAGCAGATGGTGTGAAGGACATGAGGAGAGAGTTCATGCTTGGTTGACTCGAGGTTAAACGTTCCACATTTTGCTGCTATGAGGTATAAAGAAAGTTGCAGACGTGTTCAGTTTGCATTTCACAAGCGAGATGTCACTTAGTGAAAGATCACTGTAAGGTTTTCTTTGTTTTGACTTCCAGAAACATGTTTTTTGTCTGTAATCATATTAGGCGTGTAAACATAACGTTTTTAAAGATTAAAGAAACAAATTCTTGTCATTCTTCACACAGAGCATGTAGCAGATGTTGTTTAATACAGACTCCTAGTGCCATTAAGTGACACAGTGCAACATCAACTTGACTAGAGCATTGAACAATGTAGAAGACAAGCAGAGGACAAAGACAGGAACAGTCCAGGACTCAGTCCGAGTCTGAGAACAGGTGGATCAGCGGACAGCAGCAGAGGGATGAGGTCAGTCTAAGGTGTGAGTCCACACAGAGGTGTGTTACTGTGGAGGTTGTGTGTTTGTGTGACGGTGTAAAGCTCTGGCAGTCTAAGGAGAGACGCTGTCACTGAAGCGTTTTTTGTTGTGACGCTGCCTGATGGCGTTAGTTTAAACATCTCTTCTATAAACATCCTGAATTGATGGGAGAGCGTACACGTTGACCTTTTCAGATGTTCTTTTGATCCTGATCACTGCAGTTACCAAACCACACTGTGATGCAGTAGGTCAGGTCAGGACACTCTCCATCACCGCCCTGTCAGGAGGCTGGTAAACCTCAGCCTCTACAGGAAGTGAGCACGTTGATGTGCCTTCATTCACCACAGAGTGGGTGTTGCTGGTCCAGGTGAGGAAGGTGGTGGTTCTGACTCTCTCCACCTCTGAACTGTTGATGGAGAGAGGTTGGTGATCTGCAGGTGCTTCCTCAGATTGACCACCATGTCCCTGGTTTTGTCCACATTCAGAGACAGATTTAACTCTGTGTTATTGTGCTCTGTGTATTTTTTTATGAATAGGCACCAAAGGAGACTTGTTCATTGAGTTTTTTCACTTGTAAAGCGGAGAAGTGAAGCCCTGAAACGATGTCTGCTAACATCTCGTGTCTCTCTTGGATCCATCTAGAACATGTTTGGGCAGAAGCCTCCGATCCCAGAGTACAAAGTAGCAGCCATCCAGAAATCCCGCTTCATCCTGCTCCACTATGGAACTTTCAAGGCCGGCTGGGATTGGTTGATTCTGCTGGCCACCTTCTACGTGGCTGTGACAGTGCCCTATAACGTCTGCTTCACGGTTGGTGGAGGGCGGGATGAAGGCAGCAGCAGCGCCCCCCGAAGTCCACCCAGCGTCAGCGACATCCTGGTGGAGATCCTGTTTATTTTAGGTGAGAATGGTCTGTTTAAAAAGACCCCAAATTGCAAAAATGTGTTGTTGTTTTTTTGTCTCAAACAACACTGGATTTAGGAAAAGGTCAATAAAGTGGGAACCAAATGGAAAAAACAGAAAAACAAAGTTATTTAGTTTCTGTTTGGAGTTTCTGTGATTTTGGTTTCACTGCTGTGAATTTAAGGAGATAGAAGTTGATGGTAGACAAAATGTTCTGAATGGACCCGACCCCAAAGCATCATCCTATCAGCTCCAGTCTCCTTCAGTTCATAGTTTATGCAAACATTTTGTAAAAACCTTTACACAGCTGTCAGTTTCTAACTAGACCATAATCATAAGCAGAAATATTAAGACATTACTATCAGACGTGACCCCTGGAGGCAACAGAAGTTCTACGTTTTGCTGCTGCTGGTGATGTTTTCCCTCTAATGAACCAGGGAATTCAACGAAAATAGCTGTGTACAATAAAACAGGTTTATACAGTTTAGTCCAACCAGAGACCATTCAGGAAGATATGCTGAAAAATGAAAGGAACATCTATCAATTCAGCATCAGATCAGCTGCTGAGACGACTCCAAAAACAGGAATGATTTTACGGCTAGAGGATACAGGATATGCTTCCCTCCTTTTTCTGACAGCATCTCAGTGGTTTAGTGTTTGATTAGGATCAGAGTCCCTGCTGGTGGCATGAGGAGATACCTGGACCCTACAGAGGTCACACAGACAGTCCACCTCCACCACCATGGCCCATCAATATGCTCCATTAGCAGAAGGGCTGCTGCATCCTTTAGCTCCTCACGCTTTACTCATCCATCAGGATGGAGATCCAGCGTGATTTGTTTTACAGCTGAGACCTGATGTGGTGATGATGTGTTTTTTAGCAGTGTGTGATAGGTGAGATAGTAATTAACTAATGCAAAAAAAATCTTTCAATGAAACAAAACGCCAAACATCTCGTCTTCAGTGATCAATTCAAAGTAAATGTGGAATTTTTCTGGTGTTTTTTGCTACACAAAATAATAATTTTAAAATGTATCACATATAAAATGATTTATTTTGGTTCACCACACAATTGGCCCTGCTGTGGAGATTTATGTTGATCACTATATTAACCGCCTGCTGAGTGAAGCATCCTCTATCTGAGAGGTTTTAGTGATAATAAGAGTTCCTCTGTTTTTAATGATGCATGTTTCACTAAGAGGACATGAGCCGTTCACAAAAGGCCATTACTTCTCATTGCCCACACATTTCCTGGAAAACAACAGGCCTCTTTGTTCTCCAGCAGGCTGCATAGCTGCAACTAAGTTTTGCATAAGACCTTTTGAATGGATGATTTGTGTTATTAGAAAAGTGAAAGCTCTACTTTAATAATTACAAGATTACAAGAACTTTATTGTCATTGAATCAGCGTCCTGATACAACAAAACTACAGTTCCAGTAGAGCTGTTTCCAAGATTTAGACAAACAACATAGAACACAAACAGAAAGCAGGTGCCCTGCGCAGTGATGCGCTCCCTATTTTGTAAAGAGGACATGCTTGGAGGGGAAGGTGATAAAAAACATGTCCATTTCCCTGCACTCAAGGGAGCTCAGAGATGTAAACAGGGGGAATAAAAGCCTCCAACATATAAAGCACAAACACATAAACATAAGACATAAGACGTGATGGTGTGTGGGAGGTAACGGGAGCCCCCACGCGCCCGATCAAGTCCGCAGCGTTAGCGCAGTGTGTAGCGTTACCAAATACGCTATAACCTCTGACCTCTGACCCCTTGACCATCACACAAACAATAATCCTCTTTTTCCCAATAACTTGAATTACAATGACTTTTATTATGTTTTAACCTGAATCAACATTCCTCCAGGTGTCCAGATCGTTTTTCCAGAAGACTCCACAGGACTCTGTTAGTACAATAATAAACTTAAAGACTCCTTGGTGTCTCTTTCTAAAATGACACTACTCTTAATCTGTTACAGAAATGTCTTAATATGAGTAATGCACTTTCTCCCACAGTATTATGAATGTTTGATCCAGCTTCAGTATTATTACATATTTCTACTTTGCTAAAGGTTAAAATCAATATTATTACTTGAATATTCATTCACTAAGGTAATATCGCTTTAAAGGCTTGAGTCATGTGACTTTGATAGAAACTCTTCCATTGGCCCACGTCACCTCCAGTTCTTTTTAAGCTCTCCACTTCCCGTGACACGTGTGTCACCTTTGAAAACGACAACGTCCACATTTTGGACAGAGAAGATCGATGGTTTGAGAGAGGAGTTAAAGTTGACATCTATGTCAAACGTGAAAAACCAACTTTAAATAGAGGAGGAGGACTCAGGTTTCATCTTTCCACCACCTACCAGTCTGCTCTGAACTTCATTCCCAGACAATTCACGCCTCTAATCCAAACACCTCACCAGGACTCCAGTTGAATACAGTGGAGCGAACTCCTCCTCAAGGGGTGGAAGGAGGTGTGTCACAGACAGAGGAAGATAAGCAGTATATAAGTTTCTCTCTCCTTGACTACAGACAGAATTGACAAAGCTACTGGGATGAGCAGTGAAACGTCTTCAAAGAACCAAATAAGTCCAGTTGCCTTTATTTAAAACCCTTTTTTGGATGATCATGACCTGGATGACTGAGAACCTTCACCTGCATCTCTCAGAACCTAGAAAAACTCCTGTAAACAGTAAGTGAAGGTACCAAAGCAAACAGCTTCGTATAAAACCAACAAAGCGAAGCTAGTGACCTTACAGAAGGATGCAGCAAAACGAATGAGATTTTAACGCTACAGCAGCCTTCAGACCGAGTTTACAGGAGTGGATGGAGTTGATGGAAGGTGGAGGACGAGGTTTATTCCAGGGCAGTTTCCTCCTCATGCATTCCAGAGGGGGATATAGAGTCCCAACTTCGAGGTTGGCAGGGAGTCTAAGCTAAGGTTATTGGATTAGTTTTGGCTTCAGACAGAGAACCATTTTCTCTCTGACTTAGAGTAATAATACAGTTCTGACCCATCGGAGTGACAGGCTGAATTTGTTTAGCCTTTATACGAACAGAGACCATATTTATTCACTGTGGGGTTTTAAAGTAACTGATGAACATGTTATAGTTTATTTTAATCACTGTATTAACAGCTGGCCATAAGATTAGAGACTCTGTTTGTTAAACACTGTTAGTTAATACAATTCAAATATCTTGGTCAGGATGTTGGGATGAAGTGAATGTGACGACGTAGCAGAAGGATGAGACGATATAAAGCAAGCAGTCCCTAGTAACTATGGCAACTGGACCTATGATGCAAAAGGACCATAGCTGACAGTGGAAGGAGGAGGAGGGGCTACACCCTCAGTGGGATCTGCTGTTGGTTCCTGCTGCTGCTGGTTCTGTGGTGAAATGTGAGCCTGCCTCCTGAACAGGGGGACATTTTTCCTGCAGACCTCCTGATGGATCAACGTTTTATCCTGTTTTCTCTTCAGCGTGGTTGATTAGAGTTCCTTAAGTTTGAGAGAAATTGTTTGGGTCTTTTTTGGATAAAAGAACATGTCTGATAGCCTGCTTTAAATTTAGACTTGCAGCCTAAACCTAAAACTTTTACAAAAAGGTTTTTGAATTCTTTTTTAAAAGAAGTAACAATGTTTTTAAAAAGAACAAACACATAGAAAATAGTGAAATGAATTAATACTAAAATCATTTATTTTTATAAACCTGAACCTGAAATGTCCCTTTTCAGTAACATTCAATGTCTGAAATGTATTCCTGTATATCAGTGAGCCCCTCTAAAGGGTTGATCTATAGGGAGGTGAGCAGCGGAGCAGGGCAGAAAGCTGGCTGACTGTTTCTATTCATTCTCAGTTCAGACAGAGGGAAACCTTGTTTTCCACCTCCCAAAAAGACTAGATTGTATTTGGCAACTTCTTCTTTTAGTCCCTTATAGAGAATTTGGTAAACAATGTAGCTTAAAACATTTGCTTTTTTCATCCCTCTTAACAACGTTCTAACATAGTAGAGCTATAAATATATTGTGGCGATAAAAAAAACTAAAAGAAATCAATAAGTTGGTTTCCTCGCAGTTCTCTAAAAACCTCAGCCAATCGGACGTTTCGGACCGAAAGCAGCTATTGGACAGTCTGTCTCGCTGAAGCGCCTCACTTCCTCACTGCTTGGATCCTCCATTAATGCTGCTGGAGCATTTTTCAGCAGAACATCCAGGAAGTGAGAGAAGGACAGAAACAGCTGTTAGCGCTTCAAGTTTTGCTCTCTATTGTTTCTGTGGCAATGCGCGGCCCAATGTCCAGAGGAGGCGCGTGTAACCAGCTAGAAATAAAGAATCCCATCTTAATAAAGCAAATACTTAAAATGAAAACAACATAATAACAGAAAAGAAAGGAAAAACTGATTAGTTTAAAGCTGCACTCAGCAGGTTGGTAGGTATTTTACAGAAACACGTCTCAGAGCTCTCACTCTCCCATCAGGTAAATCCGTAGACCAGCCTCCTCCAACACGCCACCACTCGTTGTCTCAGAAACAATACAGAGCAAAACACCAGCTGTTGAAGCGTTCCCCCAGGTTTTTCCTCTTCACCTCCAAACATTTTTAGTTTTCTGCTGAAAAGGTGCTTTTTAGGACTCTGGTATTTTTTCTTTTTTTTTCTTCTTTCTCAGGAGTTTCTGCTGAAACATAGTCACTATATTTCCTATAATTCATCGGGAGAAATTTGACCAATCACAGAGACTTCCCATGATTCCTTGGGAGGAATTCGACCAATCACAGAGTTTTAATAACCCCACGTGGTTGTCCCTCCCAGTACGACATCTTGTGAGCCAAGAAACACACACGGAAAGATCCCAGATTGTAAACTTTATCATATTTTGCGAACCACAGGAGTTGTTGGTGCGTGACATCAGCCCACACGTGGCCGTAAGAGAAAACAAACATGTGTCTCAACAGTCAGGTTTTTTTCCAGGATACAGATTCAGATGCTTCGACCTGTGAATGAACCCAACTGAAGCCTCCAGTTGGATCCCATCAAAGGATCATCCTGGAACCTTAGCGAAAGATTCCTAGCCCAGACTAGGTCCCCACGCTGGGACAGTCCAGACTCTTCTCATGTGTCGTTCCACGATGGAGGAATGACCTACCAAGCTACCAGAACAGGGTCCATCTTCAAGAACCTCCTGAAGACCCAGCTCTTCAGAGAGCATCTTCTAGACTAGCTCCTACCTTCACTACTCCTCTGGACTCTCTTCATGCTCTTCACTGTGTTCTTTTACCTCCTGGTCACCTAGAGACTATAGTGATAAACCATCTAGTAGTTGGTTTGGGTTAATGTCAGGGTTAGCTGTTAGCCTCAAAGTCAATTATTGGTTACAATATCATTTGTAAGTCACTTTGGATAAAAGCATCTGCTACATGCATGAACAGAAACATAAACATAGGTGTCAAGCCAAGTGAGACGTGAATAGAAGTGGTAAAAGAACTCCTTCATATCACTCAAACCAGAGTGAATAAAGGGCCCCAACGATAAAGAGAACTGGTTTATTTTGAGTTATTTTGGGTTTCCAGCTTGTTTTCTTGTTGTTCATATTGTTATTATAAATTGTTTATTATTGTGGTTTAATAATTAATATATAAGAAAAAACCTCATCATTGTGGCTGTGGTCTTATTGATGACCAACCCTCGCTCTCCTGCTGAATGTTTTTCTGACTACTGGTCCAGAGTTATGCAGATTCCCAGGATTATTCAGACTGCTGGCTGCCTGTCACTCACTTATTACGTAGTAATAAGCTAAGGGTTACACACGGCACAAGGATTAGACCCGACGAGAGGAGTGAGAGCTCTGAGACGTGTTTGTGTAAAATAGCTATAGCTTGTTTGAAGATTCCCTAAGGTACCTTTAAAAAAAATCACAAATCAACTGATGGAAATAAATCCTTTCAAACTAAGACAGGGACCCACATTCAGTTACCTGCCTGCACTTACTAGGTGTGACAATTTGTCCTCAGATGAACTGAGGGACCTGGAAATGTGATGTCAGAGCAGTGATTCTCAACTGGGTCATGACCCACACGTGGGTCTCAGACCCATTTTCAGTGGGCCACCTGCCTCTGAATGAGGTAAAAACATGTTAAAGATAAGGAATGTCCTCTGTTTACATGCACTGTGATGCTTTTTGACTTCCACTGTTTCACACCATAGAAATTGACCTGTAGGTTTAGATATTCTGATGGAAAAAGGTCAGTATATTATATGAATTTTCTCATATTCAGCACAAAAGTCTGAGTGGGGTGTTGTCAGGTGAAGATGACCTCATCAGAGAATAAAACACCCAGTTCTCCCATTAGTTCCTCTGAATGATGTCAGAGCTCCATCTCAGGCTGCAGTGAGTTTCCTTCATAGATCACTGGTTTTCCATATTTAGCTGCTGATACGGAAATCAGAAGGAAGTAAATGTGTACTTGAATCTGTTTGAATTGTACTTTTTGTTTAATTTATTTTGGATTAAACTGCTACTGAGGAAAGTATTTTTTCCCATAGTTCCACATTCTTTTAAAAGTTTTCCAGCATGACGTTTTGTCTGCCTGTTTTGTTAACGTGACGTTATTGTCCTCAGACATCCTGTTAAACTTTCGAACGACGTATGTGAGCACGTCGGGTCAGGTGGTCTACGACGCCCGCTCCATCTGCGTTCACTACGTCACCACCTGGCTGTTTGTGGACCTCATCGCCGCCCTGCCCTTTGACCTGCTGTACGCGTTCAACGTCAGCGTGGTGAGTGGACATGTTTACACAACTTTAGGTCACTTCTACTGAATATTCTACCTAATTCATCTGTTTCTTTTCCTTCAAAGACTCAAATGTGGATTTCTGTTTAAATAAATCAGCTCTGTCAGTGGATGACTTTCAAAAAGAGCTTCTTATGGTCCAGGGTTTGTTATTATTGATTAAAGACATTTAATTTCCTGCAAAGTTGCATTTTTAGAGTTGCAAGGATTTTGCCTTACAGAGACGACACACAGAATCATTTTAATGGTGGATTTCAGGCATACAATCCTAAATAACCCTGAGCTACATTTCTAAGATTTCAGACGCTTTCTAAAGTTCCTAGCCTTAGCATGTTTGTTCTGTATCAACACTGCAGCATCACTGATTTTAGAGAAATCTTAGAGAAATCATGCTACCATTTCATTTGTAAGGTCTTATAAAATAGGGACAATTAAAAGACCTAAAACCAGCTGCTGTGTCTCTGTGTGTCTCTGCAGTACTTTGGAGTCCACCTGTTGAAGACGGTTCGGTTGCTTCGGTTGCTGCGGCTGCTGCAGAAGCTGGAGCGCTACTCCCAGTACAGCGCTGTGGTCCTGACTCTGCTCATGTCCATGTTCGCTCTGCTGGCCCACTGGATGGCCTGCGTCTGGTACTTCATCGGCCGCAGAGAGATCGAAAGCCCCGGCTCCTGGGACATCGGTTTGTGTCCTCGTTTCGTTTTAACACAGTTATAGTGAAAATAAACTACAAATTCTTTTTAGAAGTTGTAAATAAGCCTCAGCTTTAGAAAGATGTGAGTTGACAAGGCTCAGCTAAAACACACACACACACACTCACACACACACACACATCACTGTCACGGTGGTAGTGGGGGTGCCGCCCCTGTTACTTCTGCGCTCTGATCTCAGTGAGTGTGGGGGGTCTAGGGGCCATGGCTTTTGTCAGGGACCTGCAGGATTGTGTGGCCCTGCCTGGTGGGGTGGGGTCTGTGGGGACTGCCTCGGGGGCTGGTCCTGGACTGGACTGCCTAGGGGTGTCCACCACGTGATCCCGTGGGATTTGTGCCCTTGGGGGGGCGGCATTGTTCCTCCTCCAGCCCTCACCACCTGAGTGGTTTTGGGGTGCAGCTCTGGATTTCTGCTCAACCTTCCAGGGGGTTGGGGACTGCTTGGTGTCTTCTGCACTTTGCAGTCCCTGGGAGTGGGTTTGGGCCTTTGGGGTGGCTTTGCCCCTGGCTGACCATACATTGGGGCAGTAATCGTACTCTGGGCTTGTGGGTTCTTGGCTTTGCGGCCCTCAGTGGGCTTCCTCTGGCCGGAGGTGGGGGTCTCTTTGCTGACCCCTTCTCTTGTGCTCACTGGATGATGTTGATCCTTTTCAGGCTCCTTGGTTCTTGGCGTTCTTTAACCCCCTCATTCTGTGCTGGGGGGGTTGGGGTGATGGTAGGGCAGCCCCTCCCTCTCCCTACTCCTCATTCATAAATCACTCCTGGTGACAAATCTACACACAACACGCCATAAGACATACACACACCTTTACGCACAAGGACAAAAACACATAGAAGTACATGCACATATCGATTTAGACACAAAACACACAGTCCAGCACAAACACAATAATCACACAAATCATAAACCAGCTGTAGCACATTGCAACTTCTCTGCATTTTCACCTACCTCGTCATCCTTGAAAGGCAAATCAGAGCAAACACATCAGATGAGTTGATATTCCAGAAGAATCTCTGAGTGGAGAGTCTGAAGTCCTGCAGGCGTTAGGAAACCCTGACTCACGGTCTGATTAACGTGTACAGACAAACGGACAGGGAGTTTCCAAGGGCAAGAGAAGAAACTTTAATCCTTTTGACTGTAACCTGAGGCGTTTTGTGTTTCTCATTTTATCCTGAGCATTATGCAAACACACACAGACACACACAGGGATGTATAGTTGCTCCAAATGAGTCTGTCTGACCAGGACTCCAGACTCATAATGACATGGTCTGTTTCTTCTCTTTTCTGATTTCAGAGACTTTTTACTCTTTTTTTTTGCTCCATCTTTCATCTAATTGATTTGCACCATCTGTCATTATCCTTTCAGCAAAGCTATGTCAGTCAGTAACGCCGTGGTCGGTTCATGTCAGCGGTCCTGAAATTGACTATTCAGGAAGGTAATCCAGGGGAAAACAAAGACCAGTCTGCAGTCTGACCTTTATGAGCCACAAGCTGTGTGATTCACAATGGAGTCTGATATCAGCGTGAACATACGTTGGACTATTCTGTCTGTCAGTCACTTGGCTGGTAGCAGCACGAGGTGCAGGCTTTTTTTCTTCAGGGCTGTCAATAATTTACAGACTGCAGAGCTCTGCAGACCCTTTATGAGCTGTAGCCAAACACAAGTCAGTGTTTACAGAAAAGCAGGACAAGGATGTGATATATAACTTACAGGAGGCATCTGGGGTGTTACATTTCAATCTACTCCAGTCTGAGGCTCTGAATGAGGAGACAGATGTTGGCAGCAGTGTTAATTTCGTAGACGAAATATTTTTGTTATTTATTTCGTCACGAATATATTTTACCGAACGAAAACTAAACGAAATTCAAAAATATAAAATGCAAAAAGACGAAGACGAAGACTAAATCGGCGGACCTTTTCGTCAGGAACGAAAGACGAGACGAGAATTGACAGTGACGAAATCCAATCAGAAAACGGGAAAAATTTGACGACCATACCAAAAAACCAATCAACAATCGGAGCAGGCGGGACTAGAGAAGAGAACCAATCAGAAAACGTAACAGGGCGGAAGTAGATGAGAAAGGAACCAATCAGAGTCCGCCTTGTCGGGACGCGCCTGACTCGGAGTTTTTAAACACAGCAAAGCAGACTCCGACAGGAACAGACTTTATTAAAGTGGGTCAAATGAACAGAACTGAGGCAGAGTTATGACGCTAATTTTAAGATAATGGTGGTGAATGGAGCAGAGGATCAAACAGCTGTCAGGGAGACAGGAAATATGGAGTTATGGAGAGAAATGACCGAAGACGGAGCGTTGTGGCGATCACGTTCTGTGGGAGGAGACGGACCGCAGCGTGAGAACAGCTGATCAGACTCTGAGAGTTAAAGCCTGCAGAGTTTTGATCTGACACGTCATGAGCAAAGTTCTGACAGTTTACATTATTATGGGATTTATTTGCTCAGGACCACTAGTGTCTTTCCTGACAGAACTCAACACACACTAGAATATGAATTACAGATCTTTGTGATTGAATTAATAAGAAAATATTAAAGGTCTCTAAATAAGATTTAAACTACTTCCTCAAATTTTCAACAAAAATAGTTTATTTTAAAAGTGAATTTAGTTTTTTTTTTCTGAAGATTAGTCTTGGAAAAGGGGTGTGTCTTATAATTGGGGTCATTAACAATATTGGGAACGTTGATAAAGAGCCCATTTGTTTATATAATACTTAATAATGCACTAATGTTAATAAAAGTAAAGTGTTACCCCAATTCCTTTAAAGAAATGTCAAATAATTGCACCAGAGGAAAAAATATTAATATTAGTCAAATATGCCCATTTTATATTTAGTCGACTAAAATTCTGAACTATTTTAGTCGACTAAAATAGTTCAGAATTTTAGTCGACTAAAATTAGACTAAAACTAAAACAAATTGGACGACTAAAACTAGACTAAAATGAAAAAGAATTTTAGTCAAAAGACTAAGACTAAAACTAAATTAAAATTTCACGCCAAAATTAACACTGGTTGGCAGCAGGAGTGGGAGGGTCATAAAATAATGCAGTGATAATAAACTCAAACTTCTTGTGCAGAAACTGATCTTACCGTTATTCACAAGACAAAAATATCCCGGGGTGTGCTGCAGAAATCAGTCCAAATCCAAGTAATGATGAGGCAGGTGTGACGAGATTCACTCTGTTAAAGCCTTCCTGACTTTATGCTGCCTTATATGGTGTTACAGCCCTCCTCTTACTGGATGTATTGATTTATCAGAACTGATCACTTGCTTTATGTTTTGATTTGCAGCGTATTCCGGAAACTACGAAAAAGTTTTTTAAATGGAAGTAAGAAAACTGTTTTTTACAGGTAAAAATATCCAAACTTAAAAAAGGAAACAAAGTAAATACAACAAATAAAAAATAAAATAACAAATTAATGAAATTAATTTTAAAAATTAAGACAAATTTAATTTATGGGATGAATACAGCCAACATTCAAAAAATTAAACTAAATTAAAAATATATTTTTTTATTTAAATGAACAAAAAGACATTTAAAAGTTAAAACATTTTAAAAAGTAAACTAAAAATCTAAAATAAATGTAGTTTAAAAACATGTATCATTTATAAAGTTCAAATGTTTAATTAATTCAAAGAAATTTATAAAAGAAAAAATAATAAAAACTACTGAAATTTAAAAGTAGAAATATAAAAAAAGAATAATAAATTATTAAATAAATAAAAATAAAAAACAACATGTTAAAAGTTTTATTGTATAAATTTTAAAAAGTAAACAAAACTTGGACAAAACAGTGGACAAAACAATGGACTGTGTGATGCATGGCGATCTCTTCACCCCAACCAGAAAGAATACACTTTTTTCTCACATGTCCACCACTCTCACTCCCGTCTGGATTATTTTCTAGTCAGCAGCTCCTTGTTGACTGACATTTCAGACACTGAGATACACGCTAAGGCGGTCAGCGATCATGCTCCTGTCTCTTTAACTCTGGTAGATAATAAAACTGTTCCACCAAGTAGGAACTGGAGATTTAATACATCACTGCTTGAAGATGAAGATTTTATTAAATATTTTAAAGAAGAGTGGGCCTTATATTTAGAATATAACGACCTGCCTGGAACACCAGCATCGGTTCTCTGGGAAGCTGGGAGGGCTGTAATTAGAGGTAAAATAATGTCATTTTCAACACATAAGAAAAGAACAGAGAACAAACGAACTCAGGAATTAGAAGAAATCATTAAATCTTTAGAGACTTCCCAGGAAGAAGAAATACAGGGCAAAGTACGGAAAGCAAAGCTAGAACTAAATGAAATTATTAATAAAAAATTTAAATTTTTAGCACAAAGACTTCGAATGGAAAACTTTGAACATAGTAATAAATCAGGTAGATTTCTAGCCAACCAGTTGAAAAAAATAAAGAAAAAACAACTATATCTGCAGTTAAAGACGTGACTGGAATACAGTTTATGACCCTGAAGGTATAAACAACACTTTCAGAGATTTTTATAAAACCTTTACTCTCCACAGATTAACCCATCAGATAATGAGATTAATCAGTTTCTAGACAGAATAGTACTTCCTAAACTGTCAGATGATCAAGCGACGGCCCTGGACTCACCATTAACTCCAGCTGACCTCCAGGAGGCCCTTAAAACCTCCAGGAGGTCCTTAAAACCTCCAGGAGGCCCTTAAAACCTTCAGGAGGCCCTTAAAACCTCCAGGAGACCCTTAAACCCTCCAGGAGACCTTTAAAACCTCCAGGAGGCCCTTAAAACCTCCAGGAGACCTTTAAAACCTCCAGGAGGCCCTTAAGACCTCCAAGAGACCCTTAAAACCTCCAAGGGGCCCTTAAAACCTCCAGGAGGCCCTTAAAACCTCCAGGAGACCCTTAAAACCTCCAGGAGGCCCAATAAGAAGGCTCCAGGTCCAGATGGATTTCCAGCTGAATTTTATAAAGAATTCTGGGATACTCTAGCTCCAATCTTCTTCAGAATGATACAGGAAATAGAAGGAAATGGCAGACTACCACCAAATATGAACTCTGCCAACATTAGTCTCCTGTTAAAACCAGGCCAAGACCCTGTACTTCCTACCAGTTATCGTCCCATATCACTTATTAATGCTGATCTCAAATCATCTGTAAAGCCCTCGCTAGAAGATTAGAGAAGGTGACTCCCCTCATTATACATCCTGATCAGACGGGCTTCATTAAAGGAAGACACTCGTCCACAAACTCACGTAGATTACTTAGTTTAATAGATTACTCTAACAGTAAAAACATTGAAACTAATATTTTATCTCTAGATGCAGAAAAAGCTTTTGACAGAGTAAACTGGACATTTTTATTTGCAACCCTACATAAATTTGGTTTTGGAAATTCTTTTATAAACTGGTTAAAAATCTTATACAGTTCTCCAACAGCTCGTGTCAGGACAAACGACCGGACATCGGCCAGCTTCTGTCTTCAGAGGGGGACCAGGCAGGGACGTCCACTCTCCCCCTCACTGTTTGCTGTTTTTATTGAACCGCTAGCAGCAGCAATCAGGCAAAGTAAAGATATTAAAGGAATAAAATCTAAAGACATAGAACATAAAATCAGTCTTTATGCAGATGATGTATTACTGTTTCTCCAGCATTCACAATCCTCCCTCTCTCAGGTCATTGAATTGATAAACTCTTTCTCAAAAGTTTCAGATTATTCAATAAACTGGTTAAAATCTACAGTTCTTCCAATTAGTTGCTCCTTTACCAACTGTCCTAATACACAGTTGCAGTCAGGGAATATTACATACTTAGGTGTTAATATCTCTCCTAGACTGGCAGATTTAACTAAACTAAACCACATCCCACTCTTAAAGAAAGTGGAAGATGATCTGGTCAGATGGAAGTCTCTACCCATATCGCTCATGGGGAGAGTTGCTTCAATAAAAATGATGGTTTTACCAAGAATCAATGACCTATTTTCAATGATTCCAAATAAATCATCATCTGACTGGTTTAGATCTCTGGACTCGTCTATTTCTAAATTTCTTTGGAAGGATAAACCTCCACGTATTAGCCTGAAAACGCTACAGAAAACCAAAGATAGAGGAGGACTAGATGTACCTAATTTTTATCATTACTTCTTAGCCAACAGGCTACAATACATCTGAAGATGGATTAAGCAGGACCCACTAGATGAGTCCTGGTTAGACGTAGAACAGACAATATGCAACAATATAGAGATTTCAGATCTACCATTTATTAGCTCAAACATTAAACGAAGCGACTGCTTTAAAAGCCCTAACATCAGCTCTTCTCTGACAGCATGGTGGGAGGATCTGAAAATGACTGAGTCTTCACTGACTCCATGCAGGCGTACACCCATCTGGAACAATCCTGACATCCTACAAAACAACAATATGATCAACTTCTCAGACTGGAGGAGTAAAGGAATCGTATACCTGGAACATTTCTTTGAGGGAACTGATTTTATCCCGTTTAACAGGATAGTCTCACAATATGGGGTTGACAGGAATAGATTTTTAGAATATCAACAAATTAAATATATAATAAAACATAAATTTAAGTTTAATAGAACAGAGCTACAAACACCATCAAGGGTATTAGATTTCCTTAATCTCAAATCTCCGAAGTTACTATCTAAAATATATAGGTTACTGTCTAAAGTAGATGATTGGATATCTCTTCCTATAGCTAAGTGGGAGGCGGACCTATCAGTCAGTTATGACCAAAACTTCTGGTCTCAGACATGTTTAAAACCTTTTAGAATGACTAGAAACCCCAGTTTACAATGAATCCAATATAAAATCCCACATAGAGTTCACTCTACAGGTCAGGATGTTCAGGATGGGTTATGCACCATCTGAAACCTGCACAAGCTGCACAGACAACACCCCTGACACCTATATTCATGCACTTTGGTTTTGTCCACCTGTGCAGAGATTTTGGTCCCGGATATGTGAAGATCTGTCAAAGTGTCTGAAATGTAATATTCCAGCTTCCCCTCCAGTTTGCTTACTGGGAGATTTAGATGATGTCATCACAGAGATGAATTCAGCTCACATGGTTCTAACGGCCCTATGCATCGCTAAGAAAACGATCCTCATAAACTGGAAAAACAAAAATAATCTGAGTTTGAACCAGTATAGGAATCTGTTGTTGGACTATATTAACCTTGAGACGACCTCTGCCTCCGCTCCAAAAAAGTCTCTCTGGGCAACTTTGATCAGTTCCATCACATAGTAAGGATGGGGGGGGGTTC
>SSNR01000402.1:369345-405311 GCA_006937965.1 Callopanchax toddi
CAGACATTCTTACATTATGCATCTAGGGTCTTTGGAGGAATTACACCCAGTAATACCCGGGGGGAGGGAGGTCTAGCCGGCTAACCTCTCCTCCGGTGTCATTACCCACCTCAACGCATTTAGACACTTAGGATCCAGGGCGGGGGATGGCGGGCCGCCCCCCACTCTTTTTAAAAGCATCTTACTACAACACGCATCAACACCACATTGGAGCAGGTGGGGGGAGACTTGGGGTCTTCACACACCCCTGTTCTCTGCTCGCTGCCTGGGGCCTGGAGTGGAGCGGGCCGTCTGGTCGGGGTCTGCGGTGGGGGGCTGCTCGGCTGCGGCGGGGTGCGCGGTGGTCTGCTTATCCCCACTTCAGTAAGGGAGGGACCATCTTCTGGATTTCAGGGCCGGCTTCACCCTTAGGGCGCTGGTCCCTGGTCCTGAACATAGAGAGTGCATGGGGAGCGAGAGTGGGTGTACAGCGTCTATTGTGTGTCTTGGTATGTTTGCAGGAATGTGTGTGTGCACGCATGAGGGAGGGAGAGTGATTGTGTCTGTGTGTGACTGTTTTTCTGTCAGGTTTCGTCCCCACCCCTCTCTGTGACATGCTAGACCCTCCTCAGCAGAGACTATCCTCCCTGGCTGCGCCTCGGCATTGGTGGTGCCTTTCTCCAGTGACGTGCTGGGGTGTCTCGGGGTCTGGGTCTGGGTGCTGGGGGCGTCTGCCTGCTCTTCTTCCTGTGGCGGCCTGGTGGGATCTGGGCCCCCGGGGGTGGTCGGGCCTCTGCTGGGGCCGGTTCGCTCCTGGGTCTCGGGTCTCTGGTTCCGGCTAGATCTACCCTGGATGGCCGGCTGCAGGCGGTGCCTGTGAGCTCCTAGCCGCGACCCCCCAGGGGCTCTAGCGCGGCGACTGCCGGGGGGCCCACGTGGGGTGAGCCTCTGCGCCCTCTGGGGGAGAGTTTAGCGACTGCCCTAACGGCGATCTCCCTGGGGTGTCCGTGCCCTGGGTGTCCTCTGGACGTCTGGGGCCTGGACCTCCTCCGCGTCCTCCGTGGGCCTTGGGGGCGGGTCTGTGGCTCCTCGAACTTATTATTGAATGTTTCAACAGAGAAACCTTACATAAACAAGCGTGCATATACACACAGGTGATCACAAGGTGCTCACATAAAGACGACTCAGGTGTTTTCAGACACATTGACTGGGGCTGTGGTTGACACTGAACTCTCTTGAACTGGTGTATACGTATACATTTGAAGAATATCACAACTGTTGTGTATTCAGATGCTGTTTGTTGCTGTTGTATCTTTTCTCCTGTTTTGTTTGTTTGTGCTTTATTTACAGGTCTAGAAGTGGACTCTTCACGTCTCTTGTTCTCTTCTTTTTCTGTTTACTTTCTCCCCCATCCCTCTTTCTGTACCCTTCCCTTCACTTTCAGGCTCCGTGTCCAATCAACCATAAAAACATTCTAATAAAGATTTTGGGGGTTATATTTAAACAAAAATCAGGAGGAGTTTTATAGCAGTGGCTGTAACCTCTCACCTTGTTTTTGGCACTCAGACATTATTCTGTTTGCTCCACAGCCGGACAGGACACGGGGTTAAAAAAAAAAAAAAAGTAAACAAAAAAGTTTAATTAATATTATTTTATCATTGTAAATATTTAGTCATTTTTGTTGTATTTATCTTTCATAAATGTTACTGGTTTATTAGTTTCCTAGTTCCTTTTTAATGATTTTTTTAACTTTCAAGTTTGTTTGTTTTTTTATTTTGTATTTGTAAATGTATTAAATTTATTTAGCCTCCATTTTTGACTGTTTCTGCTTTTTACCTTTAACATATATGGTATTTCTTTTTATTTGTATTTATTTAGTTTATTTTTATGTTTGTACTTTTTACTTTAAAAAAAAGTTAAATTAAGAACATTGTAAGATGTGTGTTCTTTACTTTTTACAACACGTTTGTAACCGTTTCAGCTTCAGGCTGTGAGTCAATCAGCTGATAATAGAAGGACCGGTGCTCTATACAGACCTAAATCTATTTATGCATTGAAGGAATTGAACTGTATTTAAAACAATGCTGTGCTCTTGTGGCAAACATCAACAGGCCTTGTAACCATATAACCACCCAACTCTTACTGTGATGTATCAGGTTAGAGCGTAGACCCTGATAGTAGACAAACCTCAAAGGCAAGTGTCAACGGTACTAATTTAGTCAAAACTTGGTAAAGGTTTGGAGAAAAGATATAAAACAGGGTGGACCGACTAGTGAAAAAGTACACAAGAAAAAACTACCTAAAACTTTGCAAAATCTACAAAAACACAGAGAGGGAAAACAGCGGAGGAGGCGGGGCTGTGTAGTGGGGCAGGGCTGACTCTGGCTGAACCTGGTGCAGCTCCACCTTCTGGTTCTGCAGCGAGCACCACTTGAAAATATATGCATAAAAAACACAAGATTCTAAATAAGAGAATGCAAACTCTACAAAACAAGAAGCATTGAGGCTCAGATGATCTGGTAACTTGTGAAAATACCAGTGGAGCGAGAGAACTACCTGAGTCCAGATGAGGAAGAAAACACAGCATGTTGTTTCCTCTGTAGACAGGACATGTGACTGACACCAGCTGACATAACTACAGAAGCTTCATGGCTCAACATGGTGGATCTGCAAAGTGGCTTTTGACACTGACAGTGAAAAACAGGAGTTCTGGTCCAAAGAGTTCACACAGAGTTCAGTCAGCTGAGAACAGACTGGACAAAGGCAGGTAGAGTTACTCTGTAGACCGCTCATGTGT
The DNA here is from genome assembly GCA_006937965.1 of Callopanchax toddi. Lineage (NCBI taxonomy): Eukaryota > Metazoa > Chordata > Actinopteri > Cyprinodontiformes > Nothobranchiidae > Callopanchax > Callopanchax toddi. Next base: position 372,122 of record SSNR01000402.1, read on the forward strand.
TCAAAACAGAACCATCATCACCACCATCACCGTTACTGTAATCCAATTACATTTTTCAAGTAACGAGTAAAGTAAGGGATTACAATTGCAAAGAGAATTACTGGATTATTGTTACTTTCCCAGAGGTAGGCGGCATGACCGCGACACTAAACCATAGGAGCCTCCTGACTTACCATCAGACTGGTGTTTAGGTCAACAAGTGATCACATGGAGCACAGAGAGAGAGAGAGAGAGCAGGACTCTGTGTGGGAGGACGACTTTTATCTACAGACAAAAACTACATCTCTAATCTGAGCAGCACCTAGCAAACCGGCACGGGACTGTGGATCTGATTGAGAGATCCCCGGATCCCCCACTGACAGGACCGCTGCAGCTACCGCATCCAGTCCCACTGGACAGACCTCCGACTGACGGCCCCTCTCCTGATAAACAGGTGAAAACAGATTTAGAGTAACAGGACTTAGTGCAGCTGGACTGAAGAAGATCAACGCTGCTGGTTAGATTGTCCAGAACATGGTGTCCATGTCCACTGTGGACTCTGCTTCGTTCAAACGAACCGTAGAAAAAATACCAACCAGAGCGTCAAGCTGCAGTAGACACAGATGTCATTTGGGAGGAGAGCAGGGGGACATGTCCCTACACTTCTTTAAAGTCAGTTTTGATCCCTGTAGATTTCAAAAGTACAAGGTTTAAAAGATTTTACAAACAAAAATTAAAGAAAATATCATTTAAGAGTTGAAAAGTATGGATGTTTCAAAAAGTCAACTAAACAACTAAAAACATTTACGTTACAAAGTGTTAAAGTACACTTAATGTTGAAAATGTCCAAAATATGGAGTGTGCTCCTTTAAGAGTCGTGTAGACTGCTGTTCTGATTGGCTGATGTGCAGTGGTAATGAGCCAATCACAGGTCTTTGTAATAGAAAACGACGGTTCAGTAGAGTTATGACAAAGTGGCTGTTTGTCTGAGAAGTTTGGTCCTTTAGATGCTGAGTCTGCATAAATGCACTGCTTGTTTTCCTGTTTTCTTTTCCCATCAGTGTTTAATGTCCAGCCTTTAGGGTTAAACACAACACACATCGATTCATTATTTACTGACATTTCAAACTTCTTTTAGATTTTGTTGGGTTAGGCAGAATTCATCTTGGGTCTTTTTGTCTTCAGGTTGATCCGATGACCTCCTGCTTCACCCTTCAAGCAGTGACTCCAGATATTTTAATGCATGAATAAATGCAGCACATTTCCCTTCATCCTTATTGAAAAATGATCAAATTACCAATAATTACACCAATTATGTAACTGTGTTTGAGTGAACTTGATGACTCAGCAGAATAATGATCTTAAAAGAAGCAGATTGATGGAAACATTTCCATTTTGTCCTTATTGTGTTCAGATGTCAGGTCATCTGTTATGGGATTCTACATAACGTTGTGTCCTTCAGGTTGTTGCATGAATTCACATCTTAACAAAGTCATTTGTCCCTCATGGATCTAATAGCTCTCATATGTCAGACCAGATGCAGATCATAATCTTTAATTGTCCATAAGGTTTAAAAATTGCATGTACTTTTAGTGACTTAATAACACCCGAATAATGAAATGAAACCTCCTGCCTTTTTATGGATTCAGTCAGAATGACTCATTTCAAGTTGATGGCTTTACTAATCACACCTCAGTCTTTAATGTGAAGGATTTGAGCCATAAATTAGTACAAAATGTTCGTTTACCATCTGTGTACCTGTTAGAACAGCTGTTGAAGTGCCTGGAAATAAAAATAGATGTTTCAAATTTTTAATTTCTGATAAATAGGTCTGTCTCTACACACATCTGTTCAATTTACCATTGAAAAAGAAACATCAAAATACTCAGAACATAACTAAATAATAGGTGGATTTAGTGGAACTGGGCTAAAGCAGAGGGAATCAGATTGCATAGGACACATGTAAATGAGTTTCAGTCTGAAACTAATTGGACTTTATTAAATTAAAGTTGTTATAACGGGGCGGCGTGTAGCTCAGTTAGTAGAGTGGCCGGTCTGGCAACCGGAGGGTCACAGGTTCAATCCCAGCTCCAGCCGGGTTAGACTGTCATTGTGTCCTTGGGCAAGACACTTCACCCAGCCTGTCTGCTGGTGGTGGTCAGAGGGACTTGGAGGGCGCCGGTGCATGGCACCCCCGCCCCTGTCAGTGTGACCGAGGACAGCTGAGACTACAACGTAGTTTAACACCACCAGGGTGTGAATGTGAGTGTGAATGACAGCGCTTTGGGGAGTGTCAACACTCCAGAAAGAGCTCTATAAATACATTAACCATAATCAAGACTATATTTATATAATTCAGCTTCATTTCATTGTAATTGGACCTCCTGTTCCTTCTGCATATATTTATGTATGTATATAGCATGTATACGTACATACATACATATGTACATACATCCTGTGTTTTCCTGATTGAATATATGTTCATTTCATCATACGTGTTCATTACTAATAGCTGTGCTGACGTTTTGAACATACTACATTTACTCTTGTTTTTCTCCATCGTGCTGATTAGACAAAAATAAAATCAGCTTGTTTAATCCTCCTCAGGCTCAAACGTTCTACCAAAATAAACAGGTCAGTGTGTGTTAGCTTGGCGGAGGTGAAGTTGGGCTAATGACAAAGTAATTAGGGAACTACTCAGGTGATTAACTCTCTAATGTTGGTGGTTTAGCTGCTACACAGGGATTCTGCTCAAAGCCAGATCATCACTGCTGCTTGAAAACCAGAAAAACAAATCATCCGAGCGTGTTTCCTGACGGGTTTGATGTGTGAGATCAATGAATGGGTGCTTAAGAAAGGCCTCTGATGTCATCGTTCTACTGTCACTGTTACTGCAGGTTCTACTGCAGCATTCATAAACTTCAGAGTTGTGTTTAAAAAATATTACAAGTAGAACAAAGTTTATATAAGGATTCTTCATTTCTTTTTCTTTTTTTTCCCAAAGGTTGGCTCCATGAGCTGGCAAAGCGCCTGGGTACGCCCTACTTCCTGTCCTTCCTGACAACACAAGTCCCCACCACAGTTAGCAGCCTCCTGACTAACAGCAGTCAGTGGAACGGGTCAGAGGCTGCAGGACAGAGAACCTGGAACTCCAGCCAGGACTACGGGAACGTGTCTGCAGGCGAAGGCGCGTCTGGGACGGGAGGTTTCAGGGTGCTCGGGGGCGGCCCGTCGATGCGTAGCAGCTATGTGACCTCACTCTACTTTGCCCTGAGCAGTCTGACTAGCGTGGGCTTTGGAAATGTGTCAGCCAATACAGACTCAGAGAAGATTTTCTCCATCTGCACCATGCTCATAGGAGGTGATTTGATTTCTCCACTTTGCATTCATGTGAGAATAATCTCTAAAATGTGAAGCTCTCAGTCTAAGTGGGTATTCAGCCCATCGTCTGCTTCTCCACATTGGTAACAAACAATGCAGATGCTCATACTGAATACAGAAGTAACTATTCACTGTCTCAGTTCTCTCACACTGATGAGTGAAGCTTACTCTGTTTTAACCCTTTGATTGACCCAAGCAGTGTTTTAGTTTTGCAATTTAAGTTTTAGCATATTTTATAAAGTTCTAACCCATATTGTTAATTTATGAAAATGCATGCATTTATGTGTTTGCTTTTTTAGCTTTTTATAAACAATGTCATCTAAAATATCAACGTTAACGTCCCTAAGCACAAAGATGTGCCATAGAAACCATTCAAAGCACAACCGTTGTTCATTCTCAAATGAAAAATACCAAACCTGTGGCTTCAGTTCGACCCTCTGAGGGATTTTCTACCTGATGATGTCATTTTTACCATATATGGCAAATAGAGAAAACGCCAGCTTATGTCAACAGGACAAACATGTCAACACATTTATAAAACTTTTATTGCTTTTTTATGAGAGCATAAATGTATCAAAGGGACCCTGAGTATTTATAAAATGACACTGCTAAAAATATATATTGTAAATAAATAAATGTTGCTGTAAATATTTCACTTATACCAGGCTGCAATAATTAAACCATAAATTAGTTTTCATGAAGTAGGTTGAAAACATATATTTTTGTGTTTTTTAGACAATGAAATGAAAACTTGCCAATTTAGGGGTTAAACATTTTTAAATCATTATTATTTTAAATGTATGATTAGGACTGGTGCTGGTTTAATGGATAGGTCCAAAATAAAAACATAATAATTTATAAAAGGATTAAAGCTTGATTCTTTATGAACATGTCCAAAGGGACTTTAAAGCTAGTAGTTCAAAGGTACATCCAAGGGTTAAAAAGTTCAATTCTCACCTTGAGTCACAGATTTCTAGCCTGATAAGCCAGACTATATATGTGGATCTATAGTCTATCTGGCCACTATTCACTTAAATGACTCATTCATAGGGGCGGGATCAACGGTTGTCAGTCAAACGGTCTTCACATGCGATTGGATAGCACTAGGACCAATCAGAGCCTTTAGCAACAACCAGAACCAGCTGGTAGATTAAACTTTTACCGTATCCTGTCGGCACAGCGGCCAATAAATCCTCTTTCAAAATAAAAGCCTTAAGTTCCTCTATCTGTTCACTTCTTAGAGAAAAGCCCAAATCTAATTCGTCCAGAGTTGATGACGAGGACGTTTCAAACGAACGCGGCTCCCGAGCTGCCACCATGTTTAAATTCAGAATTGGAGCTCTGCCGTCGTCGGCTAATCCCGCCCACCAAACCATTAGAGCGTTGTGATTGGCCTGGTACAAGACTGACCGGACCAATCAGTGGGCTGCAGAGATTCCAATGGAGCATGTCTAGACCACAGTCTGCAGAGCAGAACTGACGGTCTAACAGATTTCATGATGTATACATGGATCGTCTTTTTAAACAACATTTCTCATTTTTAGAAATCAAAATCCCAGCACTGTCTCACAAGAACAAGGTCTACCTACCTCAGTCTGTCTGGGTACCATGTGTCCATATTGTTTGTGAGTCATTACAGTGTTGCTGTCATTCTCATGTCTCCATTATTCATCACTTTCATGTTTTGGCATAAATCTGCTCTATTGGTCAGCTTCTACCTCATGGTTTTATGGATGAATTTTCAAAGAAAAGGATACGAGATTTTACCCAACAGCAGTCTTTTAATGGATTCATGTCCGCAGGTCAAAGCTGGTGAATAAATAATTGACTCTTTATTCTGGCTGTAACTGATGGAACCATGAATTCTGCTGACTACCAGAAAATCCAGAAGAAGAATGTGTGACCTTTGACCTTAAACAGGTCAATCATGTTGGAAAACCTTCCAGTGAGGCTGAAATGAAACCATTCTGTAAAGACGAATTCCTCCACAGAGACAGGAGAGACTGGTTGTGTTTGTCAGAGCGAGGTGTTTTGGAGGTTATTGTGATCTAAAACAGCAGAGTTCGTTTAGGCCCTGGGTTTTAGTGAAGCTCCAGTCTAACTGTGTTCACTCAACATGTCTCACTCTGAAGACACAGAAACGTGTTCTCTGTCCACAGCGCTGATGCATGCGGTGGTGTTTGGTAATGTGACTGCCATCATCCAGAGGATGTATTCACGCCGCTCTCTGTACCACACCCGCACCAAGGACCTGAAAGACTTCATCAGGGTCCACCGGCTGCCCAAAGCCTTGGAGCAGCGCATGCTGGAGTGTTTCCAGACCACCTGGTCGGTCAACAATGGCATAGATGTCAGTGAGGTGAGGAGAGGAGAGCTGAAAGCTACTGTTCTAAAGTCTGGGAGCTTATTTGTTACAATACAGTAAAGAAGATGTGCTCATCTTTTACAAGCTGACATATTTATAACATGCTTTGGTCAAAATATTTCAGGAAAACACACACACACACACACACACACACATAATGTGAGCTGGTATATAACTCATTTTGGAAGTGCTTGAATTAGATTTTGACATAAACTCTGACTAATATCTATAAATGTCATAATAATATAATATAAAATTTTGATTAATTACACTAAATTATTTTAAAAAACTTTAATAGTATTTAACTTTCTTTTTGTTTTTGTTTATTGTTTGTTTTTCAGTAAAGTTCAGGTTGTTTAATAAAATCTTCTCTACCGAGCAGCTCAGCTGACAGTTAAAGGGTCAGGTGATCACTGGAAACCCTGAATTCACTGCTTAAATCCTGAGACGGAGCAGCAGCTGATCTATTCCTCTGGCCTTACAGCTGCTGAAGGACTTCCCCGATGAGCTGCGGGCCGACATCGCCATGCACCTGAACAAGGAGCTGCTGCAGCTGCCGCTGTTTGAGTCAGCCAGCAGGGGCTGCCTGCGCTCCCTCTCCCTCATCATCAAGACCTCCTTCTGTGCTCCGGGAGAGTTCCTCATCAGGCAGGGTGACGCCCTGCAGGCCATCTACTTTGTCTGCTCGGGCTCAATGGAGGTGCTGAAGGACAACACTGTGTTGGCAATACTGGGTGAGTCGGAGAGAAAACAGCTCATGATCATCAGGAGATCAGCATTTTAATGTGAGCTGGTCAAAAGTAGTAGAGGTGTTGAGTGGATGTTCATGTAGAAACAGTAAAGAGCACAGAGATCTTCCTCATCCAGTTAAAACCAGGACAGAGAGAAGTCACCGGAGTCTGTCAGTTAAGGAAGAAAGGATGGACCTCAGCAAAATGCTTAGAGCTAAACTCTGTGAGTCACTGGTTTTTGACTAAGGAATTCTAAAGTACTTTGGTTGATTATACTGAGAACTTTATGCTTTCAGTTACTGCATAAAATGTTTGTGTGGTTTCACAGACTTGAGGAACTCCTAGTTCTTATCCTTGAATGGCAAAAGGCCAGTGATTGTGGTTTGTGTGCGTGCGTGCGTGCGTGCGTGCGTGCGTGCGTGCATAATGAACCAGCAGACAGATTTTAATTCAACTTTGAGGTAGCAGTAATTACACACACCTCTATTGCTGTTTAACTTGTGGAGTCAGCACAAATTATTAAAGGTGGCACAGCTAATTGAAATGAGCAAATTCAAAAAATGGCTCAACTGAGTGTTTTGCAGATACTGAGCTAAAAAGTCACTGAGACTCATCCCCAACATAAGCTCTGACAGATCACGCTAGATCTTTCATTTAAGCTTTGGAATCGACCCTGTCTGCAAAAGCCCTCCCAAACCACGGAGCAGATGTTAATGAAACTCCCAGAAAGACTTTAGTGGGTGAACATCTACAATTGATGAACATTTGGACTCAATCTAAGACAAGATGGCTGTCACAGTCACAGATGATCATTAAACATGGCTGTGACTCTGCTCTACACAGCAGCAGGTCCTGGATTACACGTCTGTTGTTGACCTGCTGCTAATCCACCTCCACCTCTCTCTGTCTGCTGACGATACGACAGAGAAACGTTGGACGTATGCATTCCTTCAAGGAACCAAGACTTTGTGCACCAAGTTGGTGTTGGACCACTGTTCTGCTGAAGTCCACATCAACGCAGCCTCTACCGGGACATTTTAGAGACCATCTGCTGACAAACTTTATGGAGGTGATTTTATTTTCCAGCAGGACTTGGTACCTGTCCACACCTGGAGGAGCCAGGAAGCTCAGTGAGGATTGTTACGATCCCTTGAATTGTCTAGGAGAAAGAACACGAGGATCTAACAAAAAGTGCTCCAGAGACGAGGGTTACGGTTTAACAAAATGTTTTATTTTCCACTCCCTCAGAAAACCACAAGCAGGAAGAGGCACTGCTGAAACGAAAGGAGTTTTTACAAACTAAAAACACTCTCCAACTAAAAGGGGAGGATATACAAACACAAAGCGCTGGGGAGAAAACTCTACAACCCAGGATCAAATATAATACTTAAATCAATACTTTAATACTAAATACTACTAAAACTAAACTAAGGACACTCTACTAAGGAGGATGTAAACTAATATGACTTCAAAAACGAACGAACAAAAAGGCTCTTTAAGAGAGCTGCAGAATCCTGCACACTAAGAACACCAATATTTATCTTTACTCTGCCTATACCTCTGTGAATCCACAGCCAACTGAGGGGACGTCAGTACCGCTCTGAGTCCCAAACTACTATTGTGACCGCCTCCTCCTTTTAGTCTACTCCTGATGAACCTAAACCAGGAACAGCTGCGCCAGAGATCCCAGCGTGCCGCTGTCCATGGTGCTGAACAGCAAAGCGGGGTAGACTGGAATCCTCCTCCTGACATGACGACCACCCGTAACAAGGATCATGTTCTTCAACTTCTCCACTGCTTTTAATGCCATCCAACTGGACCTTGTGAGGGACACTCTGGAGCCGTCATAGTGGACCACCACATGTCCCAGTGAATTCTGGACTACTTCACTGGCCGCCCACAGTACGTATGTGAGGACACGAGGCTGTCTCTCTGACAGACTGGTCTGCAGTACGGGGGTCCCTCAGGGAACTGTTCTGGCACCGTTCCTGTTCACCCTCTATACCGCAGACCTCTCCATCAACTCCCCCGGCCGTCGTCTCCAGAAGTTCTCTGATGGCTCTGCTCAGAGGTCAGGATGGATCAGAGAGCAGGGGACTAGTAGACCAGCTGGATTTCCACAGATCCGAACCGGTGAACATCCAGGGAGCAGACATAGAGATGACAGACTCCTATAAGAACCCATTACACCTCAGCAGCTCCACAGGCTGGTCCCCTCCACTAACACTACAGTAAAACTACTAATACATCTTAAAACATTCTTCTTTTTTACCATTATAGATGAGTTCCTCTGAGAACGCTCATTGTGACGGTGGCTTAGAAAAGTAAATGATTTGATTTCTTTTTGTTGACTGGCAGATTTGAGGGGTTTTGTGACATTGTTTCATTTTATTTTGATTACAAATTTAGGCTAAAATGCAATAAGGATGACCTTATTTGAATAAAATTACTCATTCCCTCTCTGCTTCAACTCTTACCTGTAACACTGAGATTTGGAGGCGGTGAGGTCATTAAATGTGTGGAACAGTGTTTAATAAAGGGGAGAACTGTTGGTTTTAGGAATGGTCCAGTGAGAGTTAACTGTGTGTGTCTGGTTTTAATGGTGTGAATGAAGAATGGACTGGGGAGAGGAGAGGGGAATTCATCTATCGGTTCAGTGAGTTTGGTTTAAATAATTTTGCAGAGCTTGGTTGGTTTCAGTGAAGCACAGCAACTGTTTCTGTGTTTAAATGAAAATGAGGTTGATGAAGCAGACAAAGGAAACGAGGAGGAGGAGGAGGGAAGGAGACAGACAGTTGTATGTTTGTATTTCAAATAACGGGGAGGAAGCAGCAAAAGAGCTGCTGTCTGCTGCTTAAAACAAGTCGTCAGTAAGTCTGACACAAACAAAGAGCCGAGGCTTCCCATGGTGTTCATCCTGCAAGCTGTACAGAATAATCATTTCAGTGTGAGGAGAAATGTCATCAGACCTCACACACAGTAGAATAAAGGCGTTAGGAAGAGAACTGTAAGCACACTGACTGCTGGTTCTTTGTTTGTGCAGCAGACAACATCCCTCTTCACCTATTGGATTCACCAATCAGTCAGATAACATCATGCCGAAGAAAATACAGCTGACTTTATTTATGAAGCACTTTTCAAATCACTTGTAATAACAAAACATGTAGCTGACACACAGACATGCACACGTCAATAAAGAGATACAAGTTTAAAAGTTCAATAAAAGAAATCCAAAGAACATGATGAAATGTTTGGGGTGTGAGGATCCAAATGAAGCAGAATGAGGGAGGCAGGAACATGACAGGATGGCTAATGGGACTACAGTAAGACGACCTGGAATACCAACAGGCAGCAGGATCTGACAGGGCCTGAATGAGCTGGAGGAGCGTTTCTGATCAGAGGCATGTGATCAGGGGAATGCTCAGCCGCTGGGTAGATTAACGCCGATTTGCGGTGGATTTTATTACAGAACGACAGCTCGTCATGAGCATAGAACAAGATTTTAAAAAATAGATCAATAAAAATAAGTCAATGCAGAGAGCTGATTAAATGTTTAAACTGTACAGATACGATAATGTTGCTACTGTGAAAGCAGTGGTTTGTCATATTTGAAATGTAAATGTGATCTAATCTGGTTCTTAATGTATTCTCTTGGCATTTCATCCTAAAGGAGACTGTGGCCCAGAGGGAGAGAAAGCCACCCTCCAACTGGGAGACCATGTTCAAATCTGACATTAGATGGTTGAAGGTTATTGTTTAAGGGCGTGTTATGGGATAAGGTTTGTGCCGAAAGGATCAACCAACAATATACAATCACACAAAAAATATATCAAATTAAAGCAACCAAAAAGAACATTTCATAAGCAAAAGTGTGAAATTCAAAAAGCAAAAAAACTGCTAAAAGCAAAATAAACTATTTCAGCAGTTCCCAAACTTTTTTTGCCGCGCACCCCCTTCTATGTCCCAGCTGTGTTCGCGCACCCCCAGTCCCCAGATGGAGACCTTTCACATTTGAACCAATTCCTGGTACCTACGAATCCTTTTGAGTGTTTGATAATTAAATAAATCACTTTTTATATGTAACCGGGGATTGCTCTGAGTGTCACATGTCCTACGGTCTTGAACGTCCCTTGCACGGTCTGGCGTTTCCTTGTGATGTGTGTATCTTGTAAATACGGCGGGGTGTGTGTGTGTGTGGGGGGGGGGTGCTGATCGAATGCTGGAAGTGAGCAGGAGGTTACTACACAGGTTTAAACTGACGGTCCGCTTAACTAACTGCTTAGTGTTTTTAAATGAACACCCAGCTCCGTTAGCCACTAGCTCATCGGTGGCAGAAAGTAGCGCTGCATCTTTAGTAAAAACAAAATAAACAAAGAAAGCGACTCACCATGGAGTTGATTAAATAAGGACACACATGGAATCAATCAGCAGAGTTGTTACAAGCTGTCAAGAAGGATTCTTTGAATAAATAATATCCATTTGACAAGATAAACACCCCCAGGGGTGCGCACAGCACAGTTTGGGAGTCCCTGAACTATTTCATTAAGATTTGTTTTTTAAATCAAAAACTTATTTTTACTTCTGAACAATTCATATTTTATTTCTTTGACACAACTTTTTGGTTCCACTTAATTCTGCTTCATTCAAATCATAGGCTTTTATTCTGAAGGGCATGCTTTGATTGTGCTGGGCCTCAGTTTTGCTTCTGCTCTAAGTTTTTGCTTTTGAAAGGAAGTCTCAGTGGGAGGGGTTTTCCAGTGCTTCGATCTCATTGGTAATGAGGGTTTGGAGTAGGTGGCGCCATAACTATGGCAAACAGCTAGAGCCACCTACTCCAAGCCCTCATAACCAATTAGATTAAAGCACTGGGCAGCCCCTCCCACTGAGACTTTCTTTCATTAGCAAAAGCAAAAATTTACAGCAGAAGCAAAACCAAGATGCAGCAAAAGCAGAGAGCTGTTGGCAAAACCAAAACATGCCCTTCAGAATAAAAGCCCAAATGGTCTGAATGAAGCAGAGTTAAGTGAGAACCAAAAAGGTGTGTCAAAAAAATAAAATATAAATAGTTAAGACGTAAAAATAAGTTTTTGTTTAGAAACATAAATATTTATTTATGAAACAGTTTATTTTCTGTTTAGAGTGATAGCATTTGTATTTCACACTTTAGTTTCTGAAATATTCTTTCTGGTTGCTTTATTTGGATATATTTTGTGTGTGACTATATTTTGGTTGATCTTTTTGGCACAAATCTTATCCCATACCTTTCTGCATGGAGTTAGCATGTTCTCCCCATACATGTGTGGGTTTCCTCCAGTTGCTCCGGTTTCCAGTTGCTTTGGATAGAAGTGTCAGACAAAAACAGACTATTTTCTTACTCTTTTAAATCGCTTTTTAAAACCTTTTGTAAAAGTTTCAGGTCTAGGCTGCTTATCAATATTTAAAGCACGCTGTCGGGCATTTTCTTTTATCCAAAAAGGAACAAAACTTCTCTCAAAGTTAAGGAAATTTAATCAACTATGCTGAAGGGAATGCAGGATAAAGCCTTGATCCATCAGGAGGTCTGCAGGAAAAATGTCCCCCTGTTCAGGAGGTAGGCTCACATTTCACCACAGAACCAGGAGCAACAGGAACCAACTCTCAAACAGCTGCAATCAAGGGTTTGGCCCCTCCCTCGTCCTTTTCTGTTGGCTCTGGACTTACTGCATCATTATGTGTCCCATTGCCATGGTTACCACGGGCAACTTCCTTCATATCTTCTCATCCTTGAGCCACGTTGTCACATTTGCTCATCCTAACAGTTCTGTTCCTGACCCATAGACTTTAATCTCATCCTTTTTTGCCAATAATGTTTTAAAATATAATGTTTATAATCTTATCCTTAGCGGTTAATAGTGTTTTATAAAACTATAATGTTCAGAAAATGTTCATAAGTTATTTTAAACCCCCACAATGCACCAGTGATCCGATATGGTCGCTGTTCGTGTCCAGTAAACAAAGTGGGAGGTTGTAATCTGATGTAGACTGGATGTGCCTCAAAGCTTTTGTAACACTGATCCAGTTTCTCTGAGCTGTGTTTGTGTGAACGTGTAACAAACAAGAAGATAAGAAGGAGAGTGTGTGTACCTGACATAGACAGATGTATGTTTATTTAAAGGTCAAGATGTGTTGAATTAATGGCACGTACCTGCAGTTCAGGTGTGTGTGTGTGAGAGTGTGTTTTCGTTGAAATGTCAAGCCCACCAACCCATATTTGATCTCGATCATGGCGCACACATCAACAGACAGCATGCAGCACGGTGCTAGTGTTAATAATGAATGATGCTGCATTATTAAAACACCCTGATTAATAATGCTGTGGTCTGAAGGGAGCTGGTGCCGTCATGCAGCCCTGTGGCCTTTACCTAACCCTGTCAACTCTGGGGTTTTCCAGGAATTATACTGTGCCTCTGTGAAAGGCTTCAGCTCAAACTGACATCCCTTCTCTTGTTTCACAAACACGTCTGAGGGTCAAAGTTTAACCCTTTACACCGTGAAATAACAATAAATTAAATATCTAGTGTTTAAAGCTGAACTATTTATTGGCTTTAAGCGTTTAAAGAACATTTATCGGATAAGATTTGAGCCAAAAAGATCAACCAAAATATAGTCACACACAAAATATATCCAAATAAAGCAACCAGAAAGAATATTTCAGAAACTAAAGTGTGAAATACAAATGCTATCACTCTAAACAGAAAATAAACTGTTTCATAAATAAATGTTTATGTTTCTAAACAAAAACTTAATTTTTATGTCTTAACTTTTTTTTTTTGACACACCTTTTTGGTTCTCACTTAACTCTGCTTCATTCAGACCATTTGGGCTTTTATTCTGAAGGGCATGTTTTGGTTTTGCCAACAGCTCTCTGCTTTTGCTACATCTTGGTTTTGCTTCTGCTGTAAGTTTTTGCTTTTGCTAATGAAAGAAAGTCTCAGTGGGAGGGGCTGCCCAGTGCTTTAATCTAATTGGCTATGAGGGCTTGGAGTAGGTGGCTCTAGCTGTTTGCCATAGTTATGGCGCCGCCTACTCCAAACCCTCATTACCAATGAGATCGAAGCACTGGAAAACCCCTCCCACTGAGACTTCCTTTCAAAAGCAAAAACTTAGAGCAGAAGCAAAACTGAGGCCCAGCACAATCAAAGCATGCCCTTCAGAATAAAAGCCTATGATCTGAATGAAGCAGAATTAAGTGGAACCAAAAAGTTGTGTCAAAGAAATAAAATATGAATTGTTCAGAAGTAAAAATAAGTTTTTGATTAAAAAAAAATCTTAATGAAAAAGTTTATTTTGCTTTTAGCAGGTTTTTTTGCTTTTGAATTTCACACTTTTGCTTATGAAATGTTCGTTTTGGTTGCTTTAATTTGATATATTTTGTGTGTGATTGTATATTTTTGGTTGATCCTTTTGGCACAAACCTTATCCCATAAACATTCCCTGAAATACTCTGAATATTATAGCTTGAACCACTGAGTGCTAACAGCGGTTCTTATCAAATAGGATCACTCTGTAACTGTATAATAGTTTTATGTGTAATTATATAACAATATAGCAGTAATAAAAAAATTGGCCCTTTCCACCTGTAGAGCCTCCACCAGAGGGCAGCAGACATGCATAGGACTGGATACGGTAGGTTTTTGATGAAAGGACTAATATCTGGTTGCTTTAGGACCAGAAGTGGTTTGATGTGAATCAGTGACTATAATCTACGAGGGTTAATCACTCATAGGATCAACAATTGAAGATAGATTAGGGAACATGATGACCGTCCTGAGCATCCTTTGCATTCAATCAGAAGTTTTCCAGATCCACTACTGAAGATCCTTCCAGTCCATAAAGACCTATGATGACTCTGAGGAACATCTAATAACCCTCTGCAATGAATAAAGTATTTTGACTGAACTGTGTTGCTTACTCAGCTGTTTAGGATTAAAAAGTCTTGCTAAGGTTGGGTCAGTCACTGTGATTCACCCTAAATCAGGGCTGGGTCTGTGATGTAACACCGACAGTAGTCTGTCGGTTGGACTGGGATTGACCTTTTCTTTGACCATCACACAAAACCAAGGCGAGCATGGAGGTGTGTGTTCTTTAAAGATGACTTAATAGCATGTGACATAAGTAAAAACATTGACCTTTCATGAAGTTTACACCCCTGCTAAGCTAGGATATATAATCTGTTAGAAGCTGTGAGAAGTCCTGGGCTGGGTTAAGTGTTTAATGTTGTTTATGTGTGATCTCATCTCATCTAATGAAAATATTTTATTACCGAGCAGTGATGTTGTAGAAGATAGCTTTAAACCAGGGGTTGATCCAACATTTTTCTTTGTCATTTGGACCGATGGGGTCCAAAAACAATCCATTCATAATCTGTCCCCCTATAATGAACAATGAAACGTAACGACTGCACTAAAACTATGAACATCATCGTTGGTATTTGGCTTTTTGAAGATCCCTGGGACACGCCTGTTGATTTGAGCCAATGAGGTTTACGCCTTTAGAGACGACAGCTAATGGCTCACTTGCCACCAAGTGGTCAGGCTGTGAATTGCAAACTGTCAAAACGACAGGTGGCCTTTCCATTTTTATTTTTACCGTTTAAAAACCAGTCAAAGACATTTGGTTCTCGTGAACCCTGCACTGTCAGAAATGAAAGGACAGAATTGTACCTTTTGTCATCGCTGGGGTGGTACCCTCAAAGGTACCATTTTGTACCTTTAACTGGGGGGTTGTACCCTAAGGAGTACAAATATGTACCCTTAGGGTACATATGTGTCCCCTACAGGTTTGACTAGTAAAAGTACAAACTACAAGGGTAAAAATTTGTACCCCACTTAAGGTACAAAATGGTACCCTCAAAAGGTACAATTTGTACCTTAAAGCCATACTCAGTAGCCAGGTAAACAATGTAGCTTTTAACATTTTTTAAAAGCCTCTTAACAACGTTCCAACATAGTATAGCCATAAATATATCGTGGAGATTCAAAAAAACCCGAAAGAAATCAATAAAGTATTTGTCTCACAGTTCTCTAAAAACTTCAGTCACCTGCGGCAGACAGACAATCCAGCTGTCTGTCTGCCGCATTTCCTCACTTCTTGGATTGGCATTAATCCGCCCGGACACATTTTCCGTCTGAACATCCCGGAAGTGAAAGGAGGACAGAATTAGCCGGTGGTCAGTGATTCCATTTTGAGATAAAAATACCAGAGTCCCCCCCAAAAAACACCTTTTCAGCTAGCAGAAACTAAAAACGTTTGGAGGTGAAAAGAGGAAAAGCTGGGGGAACATTTCTACGGCTGGAGTTAGACTCTGCTTTGTTATTGTCGCAAAACGGGGTCCCATGTCCGCGGGAGGCTGGCGTATGGATTATACCCGACGGGAGGGGTGAGCGCTCTGAGTCGTGTTTCTGTAAACTAGCTTGCAAGATAGCTTGTTTACCTGGCTACTGAGTATGGCTTTAACTGGGGGTACACATTTTTACCCGTGTAGTTTGTACTTTTGCTAGTCAAACCTGTACCTTGGGGTACAAATATGTACCCCTAAAGGATACAACCCCCCAGTTAAAGGTACAAAATTGTATACTTTTGAGGGTACCAACCCTTGTGTTGACAAAAGGTCAACACCAGTGATGACAAAAGGTACAATTCTGTCCTTTCATTTCTGACCGTGTGTGTCCACCTGAAGTTACGCATCATAAGAGGTTGAAAGGTGGAAAAGTTGCAGCAAAAATCCTCCAAGCACAATGACAAAATCATTTTTAACACCTTTGATCAGAAAAACGAAGAATAAAAATGTCCAAAACAAAAAGCAGGTAGTGAAACGAGCTGCCCCCCAGTGGAGCTACGCTAAACCTCATCCTCAATCACCATTCTGGACTGGGTTTGTTCAAGACCAAAATATTGGGAGGAAATTTAAATGGAATAAAATGAGATTAAAGATAAACCTGCTAATTTATACTGAGTCCAAATCACTGACATTGTTAGAATGAAATTCTTTGAACAGCTTCTGTTCCCTGCTTTAATCTCTCTCATCGAGAGACAGATACACAGTGAAATGTCACTTTCAAGTGTTCGTCTGCAGCTCATTTAACGTCTTGTTGTTATGAGAAAGGCTTTTCCTGACACTGCTGTTGCTCATGCTCGTCTACCACCATCATCTCTGTGACAAAGACAGCCGTGGTGGGAGAGGGAGGGAAGAAGTGCAGCTTCTGAAGGGTCGATCACACCAAATTAAGAGCCAGCAGAGGGCGGGGGAAGGATCTGCTGTTGGGTGGTGCTGAGTGCAGCAACAGCCGGATGTGGAGGTGTTTAGAGGGTCGGAGGAGGGGCAGAGGCATGCTCCCCTGCCTTATCTCCGTCTCACACCACCCATCTGTCTCTCCTGTCTTCACCCATGTGAGTCTGCAGCCCACCCCCACATGTGTCCCTAAACAAGCCTCTTTCCTTCACCTTTCCTCCATATTCCTCCATCATCTTCTCATCTTAGCCCGCTTCTACACTCCATCACCCATCCGTGGCCCTCTGTCCCAGCCTGCCCCACCTCCCTCTATCCTCCATTCCCTCCTGCATCATTTTTCTCCAGCCCTCTCTTTCCTTTCTGTTCTGTGCCATTCTAAAGCCCCAAGCAGTCTTTGGCTGATTCTTTTTTCTACAACTGCTTTGTCTGTCAAGACTTCCAAATTACACATTTCCATTATAGACTTATACACTACCGTTTTATTTTTGACATCCCACTCTGACAATTAATGATCTTTCAGAAAACTGTAGAAACAGCATCTGTACCACTGGAGAATAAAGATGAGAAATACAAGCTATTATTTAGAATTCACTGCCTTCTACATCATCACATAAAAATCCTCCTGTAATGGTAACTTGTTCTGAAAAAGTAGCATGTAACCAGCTTCAGAAAAACAAAAAAAAAACTATTAAAAGGAGTCTTCAAAAGGTCCAACGACAAACACTGGAAACAAACATCAGTCCCAAAAGCAGAAAGTGAAACTCCCCTGAAGCCAGACTGTTTTATTCAGAGGAAGAAAAGCTGAGGATGTTCTCGGCCTCATCAGTAGAACGAAGCACCATGAATACTCAGTGAACTGCAGAACGAAGCTCTGAAGGAGCTTAAAACAGACCAGATTACAAGAATGAGTTTATAAATAAAATCAGTCACTGGAAAGACTCATTAAAGGTCTTAGCTATGATCTGTCCCTCTGTCTGTCTGTCTGTCTGTCTGCAGCTGATGATGTCATCAAAATGACAAAGTTCTTATTTAAATCCCTAAAAAAGCTTGAATTCTGAGCGTTTAACTGACATGTTAACTGTTTAGAGCACATTTTAATATCTCACTGAAACATGAACTGAACTGAATACAGAACTAAACTAAAAAGTATTTAAAACCATGATGCTTGAAAGAAGTTATTATCTTACATAGATCATATAACTAAATCACTATTATCTTTTATGATTCATTTTTATTATATTCTTTAGTGTTCCAAATTAATATAAAAATGCATGCATTAAAAATGTAATAGCTTTCTTTTTGGTTAATTTGACAATAAATGGTAAATATGGTATTTCAGAAGTTTTCTAATGAAGTGCTTGAAAGTACTTGAATTAGAAATTAATTTTAAAAATTTGATGTCAGTTGGATAATATTCTGCATAACTGTCTGAAACTCAGAATGTTTTTCATTCCCTGAACTCATCATCGCTAAGTGCTAATTAATGCTGTTGTGAATGTGAAATCCTTTACTTTCAGAATGATTAGTTTGAAGTTGGTCAGAAGTATTTTGTCATTTCTTTGAGATAATCGAACGAAACCTGTATCATCAGGTCACAACTGCATCATCAAAGTCAGAAACTGGTATCAACCCTTAAAATCACCACCTCTTCCTAAAAGATATTTGTTTTAATAGAATTCAACTGGATGACTGTTACTTTAGACAGGACTGAGGATTTAAATACCCAATCTTATTGTTGGTTCCTTCCCTCAGGTAAAGGAGATCTGATTGGCTCAGACTCTCTTACAAAGGAGCAAGTCATCAAGACCAACGCCAACGTGAAGGCCCTGACCTACTGTGACCTGCAGTACATCAGCCTGAAGGGTCTCCGCGAGGTTCTCCGACTCTACCCCGAGTACGCTCAGAAGTTCATCAGCGAGATACAGCATGACCTGACGTACAACCTGAGAGAGGGCCACGGGGCCGACGTGAGTACTCACTCACTCAGTGACGGGTAGAAGGCTGCTCGGCCTGGAGGTCAGCGTCTTCAGCAGATTAAAAGTGATCAACATGAAGACATAAACTACAGACTTAATAACAGTGTGTGAGCATCAACAGATTAATAACACGTCACACAACTTGTCAACTCAAAGATGTGAAAAAACTATTTCAGTACATTTTTAAGAGACGTCAGCTTTTTACCTGCTAGAATAATATTGAATCCTGTTGTGTTTTGTTTTAATTTGACTTGTCCGTCAGATTTCTTCTCAGGAGGGTTTTAGCTGACGGAACTCAAACCCCTCAGTCAGACATGATTCACACCCAGTGCTTTATTCTTTAATTAAAGGATCAATATAAATGCTTCATCTGATCTGAGGAGGACATCTCAGTGGATTCGCTTCTAAATGAACATCTAGCTCTGAGAGTGCAGGTTTAACTGTTTCCTTTGTGGTTTTGTGTTTAGGTCTAGTGGAACTGGACATTTGGTTGGTTCTTTATAGGGCAGGTTACCATTTCTGTTTGCTTGCTTTAGGTTTGGATTTGCAGCCTAAACCAGAAACCTATAAAAATATTTTTAAAGTAAGGAAAGGAAGAAAAAAGTGGCACACTGTTCATTCAAGTTTTTTACAAATTAAAAAAAATCAAAAGGAATTCAACATAAAAACTAAATAAGATTTAAAAACAAGTTAAATGTTAAAGTTAAAAAGTACAAATAATAAATATGATTTATAAAGGGGGAAATGGCATTCAACATTTTTTTTAAATAAAAACAGAATTTTTTTTAAAAGTATGAAGGTTTGAGAAAGTAAACAAAATAAAAATTCTTTAAAACATCAGCAAACCGTCCTTTAAAGAACTCCCCAAACACCCAATGGTTGAAGCTTTACAGTTCCATGTAGCAGTGCTGTCCTTTAAAGGGTTAAAGTGAATGAAACAGACCTCACTCTGCCCCCTTGTGGTCATAAATCACATTGCAGAAGCTGCTGAACACCACTGAAGTACAAATAGGACTAGAGCTTCATTTATTCTGTTTTATTCATCTGGAATATACTGACTTTATGAATCTTTCATTCTGTGAGTAGAGCCTTCATCATGTGAAACCTTCAACAACAAGAGAACACAAACCTGTGTTTAAAAACACTCCTGGACCCACCAGCAAGAAAACACTCACTCATATAAACGACGATGCTTTTATTTGATTTATAAATGTCTGAATGCAATGAATCCTCATAAAGTCAAACTCTAATCAGACATGTTCCTTTCTGCTCACGTGTTTCCTATATGGTGACCATGTGGACGCTTTAAATACTGATTAAACTGAAGCTTTGACTAAAACATTTAGAAAAGTGAGAAAATAGTAACGAGGGTTTTGAAGAGATTTCAAGTAGTTTGTTTGTTTTCTTTTAATAAAAAAAGAAAAAGGGATAAAAGTACAGATGCTCATAAATGTAAATAAAGTCAAATTAACCCCTTGTAGACTAGTGTCTGTAATTTACATCAAACCACTTCTGACCTTAAAGCAGCCTGATGTAGTATTAGTATTAGTACTTTCATTAAAAACTGCCATATCCAGTCCTATAACTGTCTGCTGCCCCCTGGTGGGGGATGTAGTTGTTTGTTTGTTTGTTTGTTTGTTTGTTTGTTTGTTTGTTTGTTTGTTTGTTTGTTTGTTTGTTTCCCCGTGTCCTGTCCAGCTGTAGAGCAAACAGAATAGATGTCTGAGTGCCAGAACAAGCCCAACAGTGTCTCACCCGCGCTGTTCGTCAATGGACCCTGACGTCCCTACGCTGGCGGCCATCTTACTTCGTACAGCTGCCCCCTTTCTTAACACTGGTGTCAATGGAGCATGTACTAATAAACACCTCTAACTTGCTCAATTTTTAACCGATTTTCAAACAGTTTGCATTTTTATAAACGTCAGAGACGTGGCTGTGAATATATATCAAAATATAACGATAATGGTCGGGAAATTCATAAATTGTAAAAGTATCAAATCTCAAGTCTATACATAATAAGGTTTGTAAGAAAGTAACCCGTTGTAAATCCGTTCATTTTTCTTTTTTTTTTTATAATTTATTTTATTTATTTAATTTTTCCATCGAGTTCAGAGTGTTTTTAGTTAAGCAGATCGCTCACCTTCCATCTGCTGCCATAGAGAGCAGAACGTCAGCTGTACGAAGCAAGATGGCTGCCGTGTAGGGACGCCGTAGAGTCCCACATAGGGCATCTAGTGATATATATATCTATGGTTACAGCCACTGCTATAATGCTCCACCTGACTTATACGTATTTAAATATATATAATAAAAACAAATCTTTATTAGAATTATTCTTTGGCTTGATTTGAATCCCAATGGACACGGAGGTGGAAAAGAGGGGGAGGGATACAGAAAGAGGGGTGGGGGAGAAAGTTAACAGAGAGAAAAGAATACAAGAGGTACGAAGAATCTGCTTCTGGACCTGCAAAGAGAGAGAACAAACAAACACACACAAACAGAGGGCATAGATACAACAGTAAAACACATCTGTACAACAATTACAATGTTTTTAAAATGTACACAGTAAAGATTAATTCAAGGTGTGGTTAGTGCCAACCACAGCCCAAGTCAGTGTGTTTGGGAACACCTGAGTCCAGACTGTGTGAACACTTTGTGAGCACCTGTGTGTGTATGCGCGCTTGTGTCTATAAGGTTGTTCCATAAGTTTGAACCGCCCCCCAAGAACCATGGAAGACACGAAGGAGATCTGAGCCCCAGACACCAGGAATCCCAGGAAAACCACGGCAGGGGCAGCCGTCACAAGCGCACCGGTCCAGATACAACGGCAGCAGCCCCACGGAGCCCGAGGCCGTCGACCCGCCCCCACCCCAAAGAAAGACTACATCACAGCGTCCTCTGTCACTTCAGGGGGGAAACGTCTCCTTAAGTTAACATGTAGAGGACACACAGGGGTCTCTCTCTTTAGATATAAAACAAGTAAATGAGATCATCAAATAGAAGAACAGGTCCACTTTATCTAACAATGAAATCATGTGTTTTCTGTTCACATCAATCAGAGCCATTCAAAAACCGGAGCATCCTTTAAAGTTCACATGTTTAAATGTGCGGATCATGGTTGAGCTGAAGAGATGCTCACATTAACAGAGCATCACCTCTCCTCTCCTCACAGTGTGACATGCCAGCAGCCCTCACGTGCTTCACTTAAAGGTCCCTCCATCAAACACACACACTGCACCTCCGCTTGCTGCAGCAGCAGAGGGAGAAAACACAGAGCCCAGAATAGATAAGTGCTGCCGTTTGAAGCTTTCCTGTTGCTAAAAATAGAGGAGGGGGGAAGCACGGGCTCTCCCTGACTGGCTGTCCCCCCGCAGCTGCTGCTAAGATTGGATCCCGCTCGATAAAAATAGCTCAGCCACGAGGAGGAGATGAAGTGGGGGAGGTGGAACTACTGCTATCTCGTTTTCTGTTCCCATTCTCTGCTCTTCTGCTGCAGTGGAGCCATTTTTACTACACATTTGCTGCAACGTGTGAGTGTTGTCCAAGTGTGAGCACGAAACCCAGAGAGTTCTGGGAGCTCCTCGGGTCTCAGGACTGTCCATCCTAACTACACTCAGAAATATTAAGGCTTGTTTTATACTATTTTAAATAACAATTTAAAATTAGGTTGTTGTTTGTTTGTTTTTTTCAGATGAGACATTCATAATTTATTTATGTGCAGCTTTTTTGTAAGTCAAACAAGTAAACGGCACAGAAATCAAATATTTCCCTCCTAAAACTAATGAAACGGTAATCAGGATTTATAATAATTAATTAAATCATAATTTAAACAAAAAATACCTCATTAATCCCAGAGGGAAATGAGATGTTTATGTTACTCATTTTAGTTTTATCATAGTCATCTGTTCTAGCTGTGGAGATGAAGGATCTTCTAGTGGTCTGTGATGGACATGAAGGACCTTCTAGTGGTCTGTGATGGACAGGAAGGATCTTCTAGTGGTCTGTGATGGACAGGAAGGACCTTCTAGTGGTCTGTGATGGACAGGAAGGACCTTCTAGTGGTCTGTGATGGACAGGAAGGACCTTCTAGTGGTCTGTGATGGACAGGAAGGACCTTCTAGTGGTCTGTGATGGACAGGAAGGATCTTCTTGTTGAGGCAGATCTGAAGGAGCTTCTGACTGAAGACTCTCTGATTCTGACTCTCTGAAGATTTAAAAATATGAAAAAGTTGCATATTATCACTTTAAATGCTAGTCTCTGGCTTGAAGGAATTAGTTTAAAATTTAAACCAATTTTCTGCACATTCAACCAGATTTGATGAAAATAAATCGTCTTTTACCTGTTGGCCTGTATTTCTCTGAGTGTAGTCTTCAGATTACATTCTTTATGTCATTCTCTTTAAGCAAGGAGGAAAAGTCACGAGGTTCCTACAAAATCACAGTTTAGTAATGCAGTAACGCAGCCTGCTTGCAGGAAAATAGTGGTAATCAAATTATTTTCTTTGCAATTGGAAGCAATAATTGGATTACAGTAACACATTACTTCTAATGCCGCGCCTCGCCTTCCCCTGCTTATCCGGGTCCGGGTCGTGAAGGCAGCATCCCAGGCCATCTTCTCCTGAGCCAAGTCCACCAGCTCCTCAGCTGGACGCCCAGGCATTCCCGGGCCAACCTGAAGATGTATTTCCTCCAGCTTGTCCTGGGTCGACCTGGGGGCCTCCTGCCGGCAGGACATGCCCAGAACACCTCCCGAGGGAGGCGTCCAGGAGGCATCCTAACAAGATGCCTGAACCACCTCAGCTGGCTCCTTTCGACATGGAGGAGCAGCGGTTCTACTCCGAGTCTCTCCCAGATGTCCGAGCTCCTCACCCTATCCCTAAGACTGAGCCCGGCCACCCTGCGGAGGAAACTCATTTCAGCCTCTTGTATCCGCGATCTCGTTCTTTCGGTCATTACCCAAAGCTCATGACCATAGGTGAGGATTGGGACGTAGACCGACCGGTAAATCGAGAGCCTTGCTTTCTGGCTCAGTTCCCTCTTTACCACAACAGACCGGTTCAGCGTCCATCACTGCAGACGCTGCCCCAATCCGCCTGTCGATCTCCCTCCTTCCCTCACTAGAGAACAAGACCCCGAGATACTTAAACTCCTCCACCTGGGGCAGGACCTCTCTCCCTCCATCAGTCCAGTTGTTTGACTGGTGGTTAGCTGAATATTTCATAACGTAGGTGTTGATTAATGAATGCCATTGTGTCATTCATTTATTTATGCATTTTACTGGCAAACAAACACGACAAATGTGTTTTAAAAATACAGCATTGTTTCTATAAAAATGTTGCACCAAAAACATTACAAAAGAATGCCCTTATTTTGAATATATATCACTACTTTAGCATTTTCCACAATAAAAAGCTGTTATAAGTCACCAGCAACGATACATCAACCTTTCATTTTTGGTCAAATTTAAGTGTCCCAGTTTTTAGTTTTGAAAATCTGGTCACACTAGTCATGTAGCTCCTAGCTTCCTGCAGATACAGTGGAGGAAATAATTATTTGACCCCTTGCTGATTTTGTAAGTTTGTCCAATGACAAAGAAATGAAAAGTCTCAGAACAGTATCATTTTAATGGTAGGTTTATTTGAACAGTGGCAGATAGCACATCAAAAGGAAAATGGAAAAAATAACTTTAAATAAAAGATAGAAACTCATTTGCATTTCATTGAGTGAAATAAGTATTTGAACCCCTACCAACGATGAACAGTTCTGGCTCCCACAGAGTGGTTAGACACTTCTACTCAATTAGTCACCCTCATTAAAGACACCTGTCTTAACTAGTCACCTGTATAAAGGACACCTGTCCACAGAATCAATCAATCAAGCAGACTCCAAACTCTCCAACATGGGAAAGACCAAAGAGCTGTCCAAGGATGTCAGAGACAAAATTGTAGACCTGCACAAGGCTGGAATGGGCTACAAAACCATTAGCAAGAAGCTGGGAGAGAAGGGGACAACTGCTGCTGCAATTGTTCGAAAATGGAAGGAGCACAAAATGACCATCGATCGACCTCGGTCTGGGGCTCCACGCAAGATCTGACCTCGTGGGGTGTCAATGATTCTGAGAAAGGTGAGAAATCATCCTAGAACTACACGGGAGGAGTTAGTTAATGACCTCAAATCAGCTGGGACCACAGTCACCAAGAAAACCATTGAAACACATTACACCGCAATGGATTAAAATCCTGCAGAGCTCCAAGGTCCCCCTGCTTCAGAAGGCACATGTGCAGGCCCGTCTGAAGTTTACCAATGAACACCTGAATGATTCAGAGAGTGACTGGGAGAAGGTGCTGTGGTCTGATGAGACCAACATGGAGCTCTTTGGCATTAACTCAACTCGCTGTGTTTGGAGGAAGAAAAATGCTGCCTATGACCCCCAAAACACCGTCCCCACCGTCAAGCATGGAGGTGGAAACATTTTGCTTTGGGGGTGTTTTTCTGCTAAGGGCACAGGACAACTTCACCGCATTAACGGGAAAATGGACGAGCCATGTATCGTCAAATCCTGAGCGACAACCTCCTTCCCTCTGCCAGGAAACTGAAAATGGGTCGTGGATGGGTGTTCCAGCACGACAATGACCCAAAACATACAGCAAAGGTAACAAAGGCGTGGCTCAAGAAGAAGCACATTAAGGTCACGGAGTGGCCTAGTCAGTCTCCGGACCTTCATCCTATAGAAAACCTATGGAGGAGCTGAAGGTCAGAGTGCACAGAGACAGCCTCCAAACCTTAAGGATTTGGAGATGATCTGAAAGAGGAGTGGACCAAAATTCCTCCTAACATGTGCGCAGACTTGGTCATCAATTACAAGAAACTTTGACCTCTGTGCTGGAAAACAAGGGTTTTTCCACTAAGTATTAAGTATTTTTTGTTAGAGGGTTCAAATACTTATTTCACTCAATGAAATGCAAATGAGTTTCTATCTTTTATTTAAAGTTATTTTTTCTATGTTCCTTTTGATGTGCTATCTGCCACTGTTAAAATAAACCTACCATTAAAATGATTCTGTTCTGAGACTTTTCATTTCTTTGTCATTGGACAAACTTACAAAATCAGCAAGGGGTCAAATCATTATTTCCTCCACTGAAGGAAGGAGATTACTGCTGCTGTTACCATTCACATCTATATGGGTCTAGTCTACACACTGGAGAAACCTGAGTTCTGTGAGTTCCAGTCAAACTGAGATATGCTGAAAACACATGACTAAAGTCATGTTACCTGATTTATATGATGCATGTCAGGCCACAGTGGAGGAGGAGATTCACACAGAGGTGTTCTATGTTTCGTCTGTTTATCGTTATCAGGATATGAAGTTTTGGCCGTATCGCCCAGCCCTAGCTCCGATCACTCAAACTCCTCCACCACGATAAGGTGACGGTTCAAGGAGGAGCTTCTAATGCGTTGGGCCTAAATATTTCTGAGTCTATGTAAGCCCTTCTGGTTTCTAGGAGAGTCATGAGATGAAGGGACTTTAACGCTGGTATTTCAAAGGTACAACAAAGGATTAAATCAGATATGAATCACAGGATTCAAGTAAAAAGCTTTCTACTCTTGTGCTTTTCAGACTGCTCATCAGAAACATGACAAGGAGAACAAACGCTGCCCTGCAGAGACTCAAAACTATTGTTTTTGGCAAAATGTGCACATAGTTTAGATTTATTCTCTCACTCGCATATTCAGGATTCAGCAAACAGCCCGGCTTGACTGCATGCATCCATCACACCCACACACATACAGACAAGCTCACACCAACACAAGGCAACTGTACACTTATCACACCCCCGCATCACAGAGAGCTCCTTGGGTTTCTGTGGGGCTGGGAGCTAAAATTAGAACAAAGAAGCTAAAAATACATCACACAACCACAAAGCAGGGACGGGGAGAAATAAAAAATACAAGACTGCTGAGCCGGCAGGGATGGAGGGAGGGAGAAGAATGGGACTTGATGAGGAGCAGAGGATGCTGGGAGTGGGAGAGAAGTGGGGAGAAAGGGAGAAACAGAGGGGTGTTGTCTGGTGCAGCGAGTGATGAAGTGTTTCACATCTCATCATGCAGGCGCTGAGAGATGAGATGTGGTGAGGCTTTGAATGATATTAGTGTGAAGCTGCTAGGAGAGAATGTGGGGGTTTGATAAATTCGCTGCACTCCTACACACAGATTACATGTTCGTTTCTTATTCCATACAATACATTACAGTCCTGGTGCATGTGAGAGCCTTAGAAAAGCACGCCTCACAAAGTCAGAAACACAAATGGAAAGAAAATCTAGTGAATATTTTGGTCATGAAGTCTATTTGTCACACTAAATATTCATTGTTAATTCACAGATTTACAACATTAATTGTTTAAATGGCAGGTAGAACAAACTATCCCTTGATCTCAAAATGTTTCTTTATTTTTTACCTTTAATATTGTTTTTTATAATAATAATAATAATAATAATAATAATAATAATAATAATAATAATTTACAGTAGATTATAATCCCATTGCCCCAAATGAATTCAAAAATGCAAAATAAAATAATTTAAACTGCTTTTATGTGGAGGTTAAAGGGTTAATATCAACTTTATTGCCTTAATCCAGGGATTCTCAAAGTGTGGTGCGCGAGCTGCCACTAGGGGGTGCTCGAGATAAAAAATGTAATAAATACACATTTAGAGTGTTTTTCCCCCACACACAATAAAGATGTGTAAATAACCATTTATACCATTATGGTGTGGAGCTGTGGGATGAACTCATATTTGGATGAACTCTGAGTCTTTTTTCTGTCAATCACGTGAACTCCTCCGATCAGACCTTTATTTTGAAGGCGATAACCTTCACTATTAGTTCCGGGGCGATGTTGTGCGCAGCAGCTGGACTGTTTACCTCCTCAAATGGACATTATTTATTCAAATAATAAACAAATCCTTCTTGACAGCTTGTGACAACCCTGCTGATTGAGTCCATGTGTGTCCTTCTTCAATCAGCTCCATGGTGACTCGTTTCTTTTGTTTTACTAAAGATGCAGCGCTACGTTCAACCACCGATGAGCTAATGGCTAATGGTGTTGGGTTTTAATTTTTGCATGATTTAAAAAACACTAAGCAGTTAGTTAAGCTAACCGTCAGCTTAATCCAGTGTAGCAACCGTGCTCACCTCCAGACCCGCGTCCTCACACACACACGTCTTTATAAGATACGCGCAATCACACGGAAATGCCAAACAGGTGCGACGATGCGTTCACGGACCGTCTTCGTCTTGTCTCATCTATCTGGAAGCACCCGTCTGCACTCCCCTCTAAATTATGGATCTGGTTTGGTTGATCAATTCAATTGACAAGATTTTTTTCCACATTTTGAACGGCGAAGGGAGCACCGACATTCAACGCACCCGGCCGGCGGGGTACATGATGGATTCCTGGGGCGAATGGAAGATCATCTGCCTCTCCCTGCTTTCGATCGAGGACGCTGAAAATGTTTATATGATTGGGATTATGGTTATGATTGGTGCTTGAGGATATCTGGGATCCCACAAATCCAATTGGCAAGCTGCCCGCTCTACTGAAGGAATGTGCCGGGCTGAGGGAACTCAGACCTGCAAGATCTGAGTCATAAGATTGAAGATCTTAGCGGACTCGTGTGCAACTTGGGATCAAACTTGGAGAAAGCTCTTGCCCGGATTGAAGGACATTAATTACCCCATTCGGATATTTGGGCATTTGATGACTGGCTATGGACAGAAGACAGAGAACAAATTCATTCCTGCCTGAAAAAACTATCTGTTATCTGGAACTGGCTCCCCCAAATGGCCTTGTAGGCTGAAGATGATCAAACTCTCGGAGAGGATTGCAGCTGGAGAGGCTCCCCCCCACACCCCCTCCCTTTCTGTCCACATGGAACTATGACTTTGGTTCAGTTTCTTTGTGCTCGCATAACATCGTAACGAGAGACAATCACGGATGAAACCGGGGAAGGTCGTGGATTCAGTCACTGCAGACATAAACACTCTACTGATACACAACATCTCCTCCCAGCTCAACGTTCTCCTCGCTTCCTGAAGCTCCTCCCCCTCAGGATAAATGTGCTGATGGCTGCGCTCTGCGGCGGCCTCGCTGGTTCCCTTGGCGATCCCGTCCCCTCCCTACCTACACCGTGTGTGATCACGTTGTACTGTCTGAGTCTGTTTCTGCTTGAATGTCAGTGAGGTGGTTTTTACCTGCTTCAAGTCTCTGGACTCCAATAAGGAGGGCGGAGGAATGAATCATGATTTTTTTATTCTTACACAACTTCCCTCCTGTTACCAACTTTCCCCCTTCGGTATAAAAAGGCTGTGCTTCCAGGCAGCGTCCGCGGTCTACCTGTTCCTGTAATGTGTCCTAAATGTTCTGTGTGTCTAATCTTGGTCAGGTTATACTGCGTGGTTCAATGACAAAAGATTATGATTCTGGTATTAAATCATTTGTGCAAAGCAGGTAGCAACGTTTAAGCAAATTCATCCTTTCTGCAGTTGAATCATCAGAACCACAAGTGTTGACCACTCTGGGTCAGTCTGCCACTGGGAGTAAAGATGCTCTGGTACAGCGCCCCCAGGTGGTTTCATGAGTCAGCTGCTCCTTGTCAGAGTCCCAGCTGGTTTTTCTACACATGTGTAAATCACGCAGTGTCCATTTAAAAGAAATGCTTCATCTAATGGAACTGTAATTCCAGTTCACATCATACAGACATAAAACACAAGGAACAACTCAGGATGCTTCTTATCTCACTGGATTTAAACCTATTTAGGCCAAGTGAGCCTATTTGACCACGTGTGTGCTTTAAATTTAGTTTTAAATGAAAAAATAATCTGAAGTTTTTGCTTCAAGTGTTTTTATTTAAAAAGGACAAACTTACTGAAACTGAAGGACGTCAACAAAACAACTAAATAAGGTAGATTAAGTTTAATATTCAAAAATAAAAAACAACAGTGGTCTAAAGTTTAAACAGTTTAAAACTAAAATAGATCATGTGAAATCAAAACTACAGAAAATGTCCTTTTAATCTTACTAATAGGGAAATGACAAATACGACCATGATGCTTTGCTGTTTACTGAACATTTCATTGCTTCTGGGTCACTATTTGACTGCCTTAAACTGGAAGTACAACTCACCTGCTGACTAAGGCTGTGTTCAAATTCAGGGGTAGGATACTTATGAGGACTGTCACTGCCCTATCGGTAACGGAAACTCGATCGGTTCTGCGCATGTGCGAAATGAGTCTACATCCGCTGAAGCGTTTTACGGTAATAACGGGTCAGAGTATCTGTTAACCCTTAGGGCGCTGGTCCCTGGTCCTGAACATAGAGAGTGCATGGGGAGCGAGAGTGGGTGTACAGCATCTATTGTGTGTCTTGGTATGTTTGCAGGAATGTGTGTGTGCACGCATGAGGGAGGGAGAGTGATTGTGTCTGTGTGTGACTGTTTTTCTGTCAGGTTTCGTCCCCCCCTCTCTCTGTGACATGCTAGACCCTCCTCGGCAGAGACTATCCTCCCTGGCTGCGCCTCGGCATTGGTGGTGCCTTTCTCCAGTGGCGTGCTGGGGTGTCTCGGGGTCTGGGTCTGGGTGCTGGGGGCGTCTGCCTGCTCTTCTTCCTGTGGCGGCCTGGTGGGATCTGGGCCCCCGGGGGTGGTCGGGCCTCTGCTGGGGCTGGTTCGCTCCTGGGTCTCGGGTCTCTGGTTCTGGCTAGATCTACCCTGGATGGCCGGCTGCAGGCGGTGCCTGTGAGCTCCTAGCCGCGACCCCCCAGGGGCTCTAGCGCGGCGACTGCCGGGGGCCCACGTGGGGTGAGCCTCTGCGCCCTCTGGGGGAGAGTTTAGCGGCTGCCCTGACGGCGGTCTCCCTGGGGTGTCCGTGCCCTGGGTGTCCTCTGGACGTCTGGGGCCTGGACCTCCTCCGCGTCCTCCGTGGGCCTTGGGGGCGGGTCTGTGGCTCCTCGAACTTATTATTGAATGTTTCAATAGAGAAACCTTACATAAACAAGCGCGCATATACACACACAGGTGATCACAAGGTGCTCACATAAAGACAACTCAGGTGTTTTCAGACACATTGACTGGGGCTGTGGTTGACACTGAACTCTCTTGAACTGGTGTATACGTATACATTTGAAGAATATCACAACTGTTGTGTATTCATATGCTGTTTGTTGCTGTTGTATCTTTTCTCCCTGTTTTGTTTGTTTGTGCTTTATTTACAGGTCTAGAAGTGGACTCTTCACGTCTCTTGTTCTCTTCTTTTTCTGTTTACTTTCTCCCCCATCCCTCTTTCTGTACCCTTCCCTTCACTTTCAGGCTCCGTGTCCAATCAACCATAAAAACATTCTAATAAAGATTTTGGGGGTTATATTTAAACAAAAATCAGGAGGAGTTTTATAGCAGTGGCTGTAACCTCTCACCTGAAACAGCAACACTGTTGGGCTTGTTTTTGACACTCAGACATTATTCTGTTTGCTCCACAGCCGGACAGGACACGGGGTTAAAAAAAAAAAAAAAAGAGTATCTGTTAAGATGTTAACAGTAATAAGTATTTATTAAAAAGTTTACAATAATGACAACGTTTCATACATCGTCGAAGAAAATAAAAAATAAAAAGGGAGTTATGGATCAGGACGGCCCGATCCTTACTGCACATGCGCAAAGTTGGACCGTACGGATCAGGTCTACCCGATCGGTTCTGCGCATGTGCAGAACGCATGAAGTATTTTACGGTAGTTACGGTTCAGAGTATCTTTTAAGGTGTTAACAAGTATATAATACATCTTTATACATACATAATGTATTAAAATGTTTATACACGTAGGTATCCATTGTTTAAATGGTCCGAGCAGTCGAGAAAGAGGCTAAGTTGTTGGTAAAAGCTAAGGGCTAACTGGGAGCTAACAGTCTCATTCAAAAGACTTGAATGTCGCTAAGTTGGCGAAAAGAGGAAGTGACGTAGACTTCGCGCATGCGCAAAACCGATCGTGCTACCGGGTACGGATCGGGCAGTGACACTCCACCTCAATTTCGAGGATGGGTCTGGTGTATCCTCGCTGGCCAAGGCTATCCCAGGATGCTTTGCGTGCCGGCCGTGGGATTCTACTTTTTTTTCTCAACTTTATTGAATTTACAACACAGGACACAGTTGGATTCTACTGGTTCAATTTTGCAGCAGTAGCAGAAAAAACCAGAGAGCAGTCCAGTTTTAAATGTCAGTTTCTCAAAAGATGATAAAAAGCTTGTGTTTAGGAATGTTTTGCTTCTCTTTATATCAAGTTTAATAATAAAATTCTCCACAAAAGAGGCTGAATGTTTTATTTTTCATGTAATTTAAGACAAGAAATCACTGTAAGCTAGCTTGAATGTTTTAAATGAAAGTTTAGGAAATAAATCACCATAAAGGAGCTTAAAGTGTTTCTTTAGATCCATTTTATTAGCTTTAGCCTGTCTGTCGGCGCTGTCACGGTTGCTAAGCGACTGGACTGAGGGGCGGGGATAAGTCTGAGGCTAGACCGTCTGAATTCAGAGCCGCTTATTTCCGGTCTTAGTGGTCGAGCAAGGACCCAACCTAGGACCCAAGGAAAAAGGACAAAAGGACCCAACCTCATGAGCATCCTACCCCTGAATTCGAACACAGCCTAAATCCTACAAATTCTCCATGTGACTCCTCAACTGATGCAGCTGCAGTGGCTCCTGGTGGAGTGTCAAGTGCATTTCAAGATCCTGGCTCTGACTTGGAGAGTCCTGCATGGACAGACACCAGTTTACATCAGTGGGCTTTGGCATCGCTTTCTACTGGAGCGGTTCATCACTCATTCAGAGAAATCAGCTGTTCAAGCAGGGAGAGATGGGAAAAATCAGGAATCATGAGCTAAAAACACTCCGGAGCTAGCATAACAGCTAGCCACATTGGGTTAGCCTAACCCTCTGAGATACGGGACTTTGTGAGACTTCAGGACACCGGACCAGAGACTCAGAAGTTACAAACGTGGTATTCTGGATCCAAGCAGCAGATGGGCTGAGGGACTCTTATTAACCTGTAAAGGGTCAGATTAGATCAGACTGGATCAAGGAAAGGATTTAAAAATATGAAAAAGTTACAGAGTGTGCCTTTGAGGACAAAAATCTTTGTCTCCTTCCAAAAAACTGATATAAGAACTTCACACGTTTATATATATTCAGCTGTTTTATGTTGAAACAACCTCAGTTCTGCACAAAACGAACACATGTTCAATCATTTTGAGGAATTTAACCCTTTAAATACCAGATTATTTAATATACTTGTTTACAAAAATGTTTTTTTCATAGAACTAATCTTAGATGATTCTGGGATTTATATTTATAATTATGTAAAGAAATAAGCTAAATAATAACTTTGATGCATTATTAGTTTTTGTCTGTTTTAAAAATAACCCCCCCCCCCCCCCCCCCCCCCCCC
>SSNR01000402.1:410671-463171 GCA_006937965.1 Callopanchax toddi
TAGAAGATCCTTCCTGTCCATCACAGACCACTAGAAGATCCTTCCTGTCCATCACAGACCACTAGAAGGTCCTTCCTGTCCATCACAGACCACTAGAAGATCCTTCCTGTCCATCACAGACCACTAGAAGATCCTTCCTGTCCATCACAGACCACTAGAAGATCCTTCCTGTCCATCACAGACCACTAGAAGATCCTTCCTGTCCATCACAGACTACTAGAAGATCCTTCCTGTCCATCACAGACCACTAGAAGATGGCGAAAGTCAGTGGAGAAATGATGACCCACAGATAAACACATGCCAGCTTTTTATTAATGTGTTGACAACTTCAACTGGCAGCTGTGTTTTTATTTTCAAAATAAAATTAAATCAAATTGGTCATTTTCAACAAATCTACAGCTTTCTAAAAAAGCTGAGTGGCATCGTGATCTTGCCTTTAAAAAGTAAAAAAAAAAACAACTAATCCACTTATTCTGTTTAGAGAATTTTAAACCAAATGTGTAAAATTCAGATATTTAAAAAGTATATTGTTTTAATTGCTTAACCATTTGATGCACCCAAGCACATTTTTGTGTTTCTAATTAGAATTTGTTTTAAACTTTCCATGGTTCTCCCTTTTTAAATGTACACAGTTTTTAGTGGTTTATTTTTATTTTTAGCCTCTTGTAAACAAGGTGATCTGAAATACCAAAGCTAACGTTTGTAAGCATAAAAATGTTCCATAGAAACCCATAGAAACCCATTCAAATGACAATTATTGATCATTCTCAAACACAGTATCAAAGCTGCTCCATGTCATTTGATGCCTGTGGCTTCATTCTGAGCTCTGGGGGATTTTCTTAATCATCTTTACCTTTTATGGCAAATGGAGAAACTACCTGCTTTTCCCAATAGGGGGCATTGTTTTTAATTAAAATCTTTAAATAATTAAAAGTTAAATTTATAAAACTTTGATTGATTGTTTTTTATTTGAGCACATACTAATGCTGAAGGGTCTTTAAGGTGAGTATTATATGAAATATGAGACTGCCTCCAAAAATTTAAAACTGTAAATAAATAAATACATGTTGCCACTAATCTTTCACAGGCAGCAGGCTGCAATAAATAAACTATGAAAACATCCAGTTTTCATTCAACTATTTTAAAAGACAATTATTTAGACCACAAAATGAAGTTATATTAGATAAACTTAACAAGGGTAACACATAAACAAATATCCTTTTATTTGATAGATGAAATTTAGACCAATTCTGCTTTAAGGAATTTAAAAAACAATGTGATTAACCTAATTCATAGGATTGTTAAAGCTTGATTTTCACAAGCACATAAATGTGCAAAGGGACTTTAACACTGTTAGTCTGAAGATGCCTCAAAGGGATGAGACAGGCTTTGTGAGGAGATCAAACAGAA
Source organism: Callopanchax toddi (assembly GCA_006937965.1). Lineage (NCBI taxonomy): Eukaryota > Metazoa > Chordata > Actinopteri > Cyprinodontiformes > Nothobranchiidae > Callopanchax > Callopanchax toddi. The sequence goes on from SSNR01000402.1 coordinate 412,082, forward strand.
AAGACAAGTGTTGTGTCTGTCTGACATCTACTGGTGGAAAAGTGACACTGCAGCTCAACTAGCTGATGTAAACAACAAACATCTGATCTAAAAATAACCAGTGTGATGGTTCAAACCCCTCTAATCACAGTCCATCTTCTCCTTCGCCTCTTCAGATGGACTGGGAGAGCAATGGCGGCCTGGTGAAGAAGCTGCCATCTATCCGTGAGGATGAGGAGGGTGATGAGGAACAGATCACTGTGTCTCGTGCTCCTCGCTCCCCCCTGCATCTCAGCAGAGGCCTGAGCTCCCCCCTGCGCTCCCCCCTCCTGCCTCCACGGCCTTTCCGCACTCCCTCTGAGCACTTGCGACCCTCCACCCTCCAGATACCAGTGGTTAGCTTCAGCAGCGCACCCCCTGAGCTCAGCCCCAGGTAACACAATAAAACAAATACTCAAAAAACATCTGAGCAAATCAGAGCCACCAGGTATATTAACTTAACACCTCGTGGCCAGATGAGCAGCCGCACGAACTGCAGTCGACTCTGCAGCAAAGGTATCTGGCTGCCATGGCAACCAGTAGATTACAGTGCTGGTGGGTCACATGAGACCTGACTGCTGTGTGCAGGGTTTCACACTGCAGCATAATGTGTGTTCATGCAGAGTAACTATGTGCGTGTGCACAGAGATTCCTACCACGCTGCTGCTGTGCAGCGGAGTGTGAACACAAGCTGCTGATGGGAGTTTTTAATGTCAGACTCAGAAACAGCCTGTAATTACTCCTCGTTTACAGTGAGTGTTGTGAAAGGTAGTTGCCTTTTTACAGATTTCTTCTGTATTTGCTGACTCGTCACTCTTAAATGTTTCAGATCAGCAAACAAATATCAGGATCAGATGGAGAAAACCTGAGTAAAAATACAGTTTCTCAAATGATGATTTCATTATTTAAGGTTAATACAATTCTCTCCAAACCAACCTGGTCTTGTGTGAAAAGGTTTTTGCTCCATAAATGTAACGACAGGCTGTAACTCCATCAGCTACAATCCAGTGATAACTAATAGTTACTAATCAGTTACAGCAGGTGGTCCAGGTCCTGAAGCAGCTGCAGACCAACAGCTGTTTCACACAGGGACACGTTGGTTTGGAGAGTCAGCAAAAACAGAAGAAACCTGTGAGGAGGAAAATACTTCCCACTTCACTCAGTGTTCAATGCCTTTTTCCTCCCTGCAAAGATTTGTGGACGGCATCGAAACGGAGAGCAATTCCACGTCTTCACAGAAGTTTGAGTTTAGCCCTAGCCTGTCACCTGCAGCTCCGCCCTCCCCGTACCTAGGTAACACACACACACACACACACACACACGGTTGGTGAGGGATGCATGTTCCTGGGAGATGACTGTGTCTGTGTTGGTGTTGTCTGTAGGGATCCGTGAGCACACTGAGATCAAGCAGAGCATGTCTAAACTCACCGAGGAGGTAACTCACTCACTAACTCTTTGTTTTGGTTTAGTTTTTTTTTCCAGATCATTCGATGAATTCACTAAATTTGCGCGTCCTAACCATCTGTCTGTGTGTCTCTTTGCCGTCCAGATGAGCAGTCTCTCTAAACAAGTCTCCAAGCTCAGTCAGGAGCTGCAGGAGATGGCTCGTCTTCTGAAGCCCCTCCTCCAAGCAGCACCACAGCCAATCGTAGCAAGCTTGGTGCCAAACTTTACCCCGTCTCAGAGTAGCCCCGCCTGCTTTGTGGGGCCACCCCCAGCTGTGGTTGGCTCCCCCCAGAGACCAGACACCAGCTCCCTGTTGGACAGAGGGGACACTGAGGGTGTGGGTCTGCCAGGATGCCTTCTCCCGACTCATTCACCAAAAAGGCCTGACTCGTCTCCGTTAGCATCAGCACCGCCACTGTCCACCTTGACAGGGGGGGGCATCAAGAGGTCCATTGGCTCCCTGGTCTCACCAAGTCCCCACGCCTCCCCCAGTAACACGTTGTCCTCTATTAAGGACCAATCTCCTCTCGTCTCTCACACTCCATCACCTTCTCTGTCCTTCTCCATGTCCCTCACCTCCTCACCATCATTGTCCCCCTGTCAAGGTCCCCACCCATCTCGACCCACCAGCTGCACCAGCAGAGGTCTGCTCCCCCCACCCCCCTCCCAGGACACCCCCCCTCCTCCATCCTCACACTGCTCAGCTCCCCCGTCGCTCGCATCCTCCCCTGGAGGTCACCGGCTGAGGTCTTCCCCATCCGTCCCCATCTCGTCCCTCACTGTCCCCCTCCATCCGTCTACCCTGTCCCTGCCCCTGTCTATGGACTTTGGGATCCCAAGGAGACGAGACACCCAGAGTCAGCCTCGGTGCAACTCGCAGCAGTGTCACATGGAGGCGAGAGCCAGCCTAGATCCCCAGGAGGTGGAGATGCAGGAGTGGAGACAGCAGGTGGTGGAGCAGAAGTCCTCCGCTGAGGACATCAGCTTCATCGATGAAGAGGAGCCCGCATTATGAGCAGGTTTGTGTGAGACAACAGAGCAGCAGCGGTGGAATGGAAACCGCCCAGAACACAAATACACCTGGGAGGCCGACGCACAGCCAGCCATCGGCCAATCAGAGCGGAGGAGTTCTCTGATCGTCCACAGGACAATACAGCACAAGCTGAATGGACAAAACAGCTACTGACACACACATAGGACCAGAGCACATCACCTTCTCCAGGTCCCCTCACCTCTGGAGCCTAACTGAAGTCAGTTTGTTCTAAATCACAGAATGGATGTCTCCTCCTCTTTAAATGCAGGTATAAACACACATCCCAGCAGGACACGTCTTAACCCAAACCACAGGATCCGAGCCAGCACATTGGGATCTGGAATGTAAGTTCTTTCTTCAGTCTCAGTCTCATCAGGTCACCTCACCTGGAAGGCCACTTCGCTTCATCGAAGGGTGACAAACATCCGCCTCAGAGCTTTTCCCCCTCGTCACTCATTTTCACCAGAAAGGAATCCTCTCTCGGTGTAAGACAACTGCAGTCCAGCTGTGAGGGAGCAGCGTGGATGAGTCCGGATGAGTCGTCGTGTTGAATGCCAAAGAGAAGGCTAAATGTTTGGGAAAGCTCAAGTCACAAACATCGCCCTCACTGCATACATTAGAGTCAGCCTATCAGAATCCCTCACCCCTCCTGAGCTTTAGCCATCCAGCCATTCGTGCCTTCTTCATGGAAAGACTTCCCCACATCCCAACAACCATTTCAGACTCTAAACAGAAAGCAAAGCCATCGACGCAACCCGCCCAACTGCACCTTTATCTAAAACATAAACACTTGATCTATTTGTTTGGGCAGCGGTTTTGTTGAGAAGTCTTATGGCATGTCTAAATGACTGGATACACTCTGATCGAGTGGAACCTTAACCCTAATGTAGCACACACACACACACACACACACACACACGCATCATCTCCAACAACTTGATGCTGGGACGAGACTTCAGCCTGAACCTAAAACTCCAACATTCAGGCTGCTCCACCTTTTAGAAGTTTCACAACTTCTGGAATCTTGTTCCTGTGTTGCTGAGGTGCTTTATGCACCACTTGTTACTTGTAATATAAACACTCAGATGTCTGGTTTCCAGTTTGGCCAACAGAAGGGAGGCGGCTACCCGAGACACAAAGGACAAACTCACATCAGCATCTGGAGTCCTGACCCTGGGTGGGGGGTTCGTACTTTGATGCAGAGGTATAGGGTGTGAGGGGCTTGTGAACTCATGGGATTTAAATCAAATGCATGTCCGTTTTTATTTTTGCATGAGAAATGTGCCTGCTTTAAGCTGTCCAGGGCCGAGGGCTCAAAACGAGCTGCCCTGCTGAAGGCTGTTGGGTTTCAGATGTATTTTAATAAAACCTGCTGTTACAATAAAATTTACCCAGAATTACATCCATTACAACAATAAAGAAGTGTTTTTTTCAAGAACTCAGTCTTGTGCTGGTCTTTAAGAAGAGGTCATGTTTCTGATCTGTGAAAAATAAAAAGTTTATAAAACCCTGATCCTTAGAATGATACTGCATAGACACCATCTTAATTAACCCTTTAACTGGCAGGTCAACCACTTAGAGCAGTGCTTCCTAAGCTTTGGGCTTCTGAACCACAAAATAACAGCGACAGACTCAGACTCATTGCTCATCACTGGCAAAATATACACTAATAAAAGGACATAATGACAGCACAAACATCTACAACTATTAGACCATGTTTATTCAACTGTAACAGGGTAAATACATGGTAGCAAGGATTTAAATTCACTGAGTTCTAAAGAACATCCCAGGACCCCATTTGTTGGTTCAGGACCCACAGCGGGTCCCGAACCCAACAAGAAATCGCTGACTTAGAGCACATTTTAGTCCGTACGGTGCTGTGAAAAAGTATTTGCTCCCTTCCAGATTTCTTCTGTTTTTGCTGACTCGTCACACTTACATGTTTCAGTATCAAAGAAAACCTGAGTAAACTGACCGGAGTTACTTTATTGATTCCACAGTGGGGGGATTCACTCGTCACTGCAGCAAACACAAAATGATAAAGAGCAAGGAAACGACACATGACCAAAAACAACAGATAGAAACACAAGTAGGACAAGAAACTAGAGTCAGCAGTTCATCTAAACCAGATGGTTCTGAGCTGCTGTTTGTCTCAGGCTCAGGAGGACAGAGGTCCAGAGTCTCTGTCTCCTTTAGTCTTCATCCTGGTACACTGCACAACCAGCAGGCTCTGATCACTGGACCTCAGGGACCTGCTGGGGGTGGATGGAAGGATGGAGAAGATCATCACTGATGGGAGCTGGTGCTGGTCCATGTAGGACCCAGGATCTGGAAATGAACTTCCAGGCAGCCAGTGAAGCTGGTAGAGTAGCGGGGTGACGTGGGTGTATCTGGAGGACTTAGAAGCATTCTACCTGGAACTGATCCAAGGAGGTTCTGTTACAGTTTTTCTCAGTAGCTTTGGTTCATTTCCCACAACAGAATTAAAGTTTGTACAACAGTCAGTTCAACCTTCACAACATGGAGTCATCTGGGCTCAGCCTGGAGTCAGGTTCCTGTTCACTTCATCCAGTGGGAACTGCTTTAGGACAGGAAGCCACTGAGTTAGTACAGATATCTGATAAATCATCACTTTTCACCTGCTTTTATCACGTCTGTCTAAATGAACTCTACTGAATAGTCATTGTTCAGTCAACTAATAATCTTCATTTCACTGATTGTGTCGTTGCACACTATTGTGTTGATCATGTTGTCAAACATTTTGTACATCCAGTTTCTAAATCTTTGTAATGTTTCCATGAAAATGTCCATAAATCACTGTCCTCAGGTGACCCTGATCTTCCACTGAGTTAGAGGCTGTGTGAACCAGTGAGACCAGTCTGCTGTGGTCAGCCAGTGGTCTGCAGCACATGACAGGATGCTGCTGGAGGATCTTCCTCCCTACTCTCCATTCCTAAATCCCATTGAGGAGTTTTTCTCTTCCTGGAGGTGGAAGGTAACTGACCGGCGTCCACAGACCCAGATGACCCTGTTGATGATGCAGCTTGTGATGACATCACAGCAGAGTCCTGCAGAGGGAGGATTCAGAACTCTAGAAGAAACTTTCCTCTGTGCATTGACAGAGCTGACATTCTCTGTGATGTAGATGGAAGTCTGTGTCCAGACAGACGGAGCGTCTAGATGTCCATGACTGATCTGCAGCAGCGTCTGGTTTACAGGATCTTCAGTTTCTAAACCACTACAGTCTGGTTCACTGAGACAAAGGGAGTTTAGTCTTTATAAATGTTTTTCTTCCAGTTGAACAATGCTGTGAAAAGTTGTAAATATACAGTATAAAGTAAAGTGTATTCAGTGTCTTGATCTTTCTTTTACTTGTAGTTTTCTAAATGCCTGGTCTGTAACGCTGTCTGGACTTTACACTGGGCAGCACTTCAGAGTCAGCTGTCTCAATGAAAACAGGACGTAACCATGTGACTGTTGACATAAAGACTTGCTTTTGAAGAACAAATGATCCATTTTGATTAAGAAACTTGCTTTTTGAAAAGGCGACTTGCTTTTGCAGGTTATCCATTATGTTTTACAGTTTGCACTAATTGTTTTATGAAACGTCTTAGCAGTGGAGAAAACTTTAATTCTGTTGTGAGAAATGCACCAAAGCTATTGAGAAAAAGTGTAAGAGAGCTGCAGTAGTCCAGAGCAGAAGAGATGAAAGTAGAACAATTCAGTTCAGAGCGTGACTCAGTGGAACTCAGCTTAGTGATATTCCTGAGATGAAAGAAGGAAGAGAACCAGAGGACTGACAGGAGACAGGGTCAAAGGTCACACCTAGATTCCTGACAGAGGGTTAGGTCTACAGGTCTGGGAGTGGCTGGTGGAACTGAACTCAGCTGTATTAATAATGTGATTACAGCACTAAGGTTAGAGCACTTTCTAGAGCTGAACACTCCCCAAAGCGCTCTACAACACAAACATTTATTCACACTGGTGGTGATGAACTACGTTGTAGTCTCAGCTGCTCTGGGGAGCACTGACAGAGGCGGGGTGCCATGCACCGACGCCCACCAGGTCCCTCTGACCACCACCAGGTGGGTAGACCAGGTGGGTGGAGTGTCTTTAACAAAGAGGGCTATTTCACACAGGGACAGGTTGATTTGGAAATAAAATCATCATCTTAAAACCATATTTTATATTTACTCAGGTTTTCTTTGACTGATACTTAAATTTGTTTGCTGATCAAACATTTTAGTGATGAGTCAGCAGAAACTGAAGACATCATCAGGTGCAAATCTTTACTGCACTGTACTGTATATCTAATTGAAACATAAGCGCCAAAACTACCTCAGTAAAAAAACATTCTCAAAGGTTTGAGTAAAAACTTCTACATTATTACCTTAAAATGAATATTGATCATTTATATTATAACTCTTATTGATTCAAACTGATTTTTATAAATGCAAAAATTGACATTTTCCATTGCTTTTTTTCATGGTGTAGGAATTGAAGGGTTAATACATATTGTGAAGTCCTGAAGCTTCCAAACACACAGATGAATGTGAGGAATGTCAGTCTACTCTAGAAGAACAACAAGCTGGGGAAAGCAGCAAAGGCTCCGTACTGATGAGCCAGTATCGACGATGATTAAAAATGATTTTACTTCATTGCTCATTTGATGAACTTGACATTCATGTAAGGTTTTTTGTGTTCAGGCTTGCAACACATTTCCATTAAAGCAGTTTCAGACAAGTTATGAGGTCAAACAACTAAATATTGTCACTGTCAGCCGAAAATCATGCATCTCCAAAAAATATAAGATACAAGATTTATTTATTGTCATTGCATCAGCGTCCTGATACAACAAAACTTAGTTTTAGTACAGCTGTTTCCAAGATTCCGACAAACAACATATTACAAAACAGAAAGGTCTGTGGGCATGAGCGTTTCTATGCGCTCCCTTTTGTAGAGATGAAAACGCCTGGAGGGGAGGGCGTGTGGAGGTGATAAAAAACATGTCCATTCCCTAGGCTAAAGGGAGCTCAGAGACAGGGGGAAAGGCCTCCGACATATAAAGCACAAATTGACAGTCATAAGGCACGTGATGGAGGGTGGGCGGTAACGGGAGCCGCCATCGAGGTCGCAGCATTAGCACGGCCTTCAGACCGAGTTTACAGGGGAGGACGGAGTTGATACGGTTCAAAGCGGTGTTTGTGCATCAGTAGCATGTGTGTGTTTGTGCATCAGTAGCATGTGTGTGTTTGTAATCAGTACATGTGTGTGTTTGTGCATCAGTAGCATGTGTGTGTTTGTGCATCAGTAGCATGTGTGTGTTTGTAACCAGTACATGTGTGTGTTTGTGCATCAGTAGCATGTGTGTGTTTGTGCATCAGTAGCATGTGTGTGTTTGTGCATCAGTAGCATGTGTGTGTTTGTGCATCAGTAGCATGTGTGTGTTTGTAATCAGTACATGTGTGTGTTTGTGCATCAGTAGCATGTGTGTGATTGTGCATCAGTAGCATGTGTGTGTTTGTGCATCAGTAGCATGTGTGTGATTGTGCATCAGTAGCATGTGTGTGTTTGTGCATCAGTAGCATGTGTGTGTTTGTAACCAGTACATGTGTGTGTTTGTGCATCAGTAGCATGTGTGTGTTTGTAATCAGTACATGTGTGTGTTTGTGCATCAGTAGCATGTGTGTGTTTGTGCATCAGTAGCATGTGTGCGTTTGTGCATCAGTAGCATGTGTGTGTTTGTGCATCAGTAGCATGTGTGTGTTTGTGCATCAGTAGCATGTGTGTGATTGTGCATCAGTAGCATGTGTGTGTTTGTAATCAGTACATGTGTGTGTTTGTGCATCAGTAGCATGTGTGTGTTTGTGCATCAGTAGCATGTGTGTGTTTGTGCATCGGTAGCATGTGTGTGTTTGTGCATCAGTAGCATGTGTGTGTTTGTAACCAGTACATGTGTGTGTTTGTGCATCAGTAGCATGTGTGTGTTTGTAACCAGTACATGTGTGTGTTTGTGCATCAGTAGCATGTGTGTGTTTGTGCATCAGTAGCATGTGTGTGATTGTGCATCAGTAGCATGTGTGTGTTTGTGCATCAGTTGCATGTGTGTTTGTGCATCAGTAGCATGTGTGTGTTTGTGCATCAGTAGCATGTGTGTGTTTGTGCATCAGTAGCATGTGTGTGTTTGTAACCAGTACATGTGTGTGTTTGTAACCAGTACATGTGTGTGTTTGTGCATCAGTAGCATGTGTGCGTTTGTAATCAGTACATGTGTGTGTTTGTAACCAGTAGCATGTGTGTGTTTGTGCATCAGTAGCATGTGTGTGTTTGTGCATCAGTAGCATGTGTGCGTTTGTAACCAGTACATGTGTGTGTTTGTGCATCAGTAACATGTGTGTGTTTGTAACCAGTACATGTGTGTGTTTGTGCATCAGTAGCATGTGTGTGTTTGTAATCAGTACATGTGAGGAGGGGGGTAGTGTAGCAACCACCAGCAGCTGCCACTGGAGTGTCGTTTGTCTTCACCCTATTCCAAGGCAGGCAAGGGAGTTGAATTTAAGAAAACAGACTTGTTTTGGAGCAGGTAGTCATAACGTTTTCTAATTCCTTCAGTCTTAGCAGTCGGGTCCTTCCAAGAAGCCAATATGGGTCAAAATCCACCAAAGCCGGCTGAGTATTCCTCTGAGATGTTTTCCTACATGAGTCCAAAAACGCGACCAGATCGCAAAGCGTCCAGCCTTCGCATCAGCTCAGCCAGCTGGGTTTAGAGTTCACAGCTCAGTGGATCTAACCTGTGACTCAGCTCGTCCAGTGGGACTGAGAGTCCACACACAGCGCGGCACCGTCCACAGAGCCTGGGTGGTTTGCCAATCCGTCCCGCAGCTCTAACAATCCGGTTCCCACACACGCCAAACAGTAGAACCCGGTGGCCATGATCCAATTATGTAAACACCTTCAAGTTAGGGAAAAAAGAAATTTGTTGATCGCATTCCTAGACCAGCTGATCCGATTCATGGTTAAAAGACCAGAGGGAGACGGAAGGGTTTTACAACTGTTTTGGAAGAAAAAGACTTTGACATGTTTGGTCTTAAAAACCATCCATAAAACCACCAATAGACATGATAAATGATGAGCAGAGCTGGTTTATAATGGAAGTGATGAAAATTAGAAATACGAGGTTTTAACCTGACAGTGATGCTATTTTAACTTATAACAGCAGGTGACTGAACTGATTTAGTGAATAAATGGGCAGATCATGTCCTTTTGGGTTAGGTGTTTTCTGTAAAATAGTGCTGTGAAAAGATTTATTCTATTGTTGCAATATTTTCACACTTAAATAATTCAGGTCAGCTAACAAATATTAGTAGCAAAGATACAGTAAATAACCTGAGTAAATATAAAGAGCAGTTGTCAAATTATTTCATTTATTAAAGCAAAACACCAACCTGAGACCTGATCACTACCAGACCTGATCCCTACCAGACCTGATCACTACCAGACCTGATCTCTACCAGACCTGATCTCTACCAGACCTGATCTCTACCAGACCTGATCTCTACCAGACCTGATCTCTACCAGACCTGATCTCTACCAGACCTGATCACTACCAGACCTGATCACTACCAGACCTGATCTCTACCAGACCTGATCAGGACCAGACCTGATCTCTACCAGACCTGATCTCTACCAGACCTGATCTCTACCAGACCTGATCTCTACCAGACCTGATCACTACCAGACCTGATCAGGACCAGACCTGATCACTACCAGACCTGATCTCTACCAGACCTGATCAGGACCAGACCTGATCTCTACCAGACCTGATCTCTACCCGACCTGATCTCTACCCGACCTGTCTGACAACAAGAAGGAGGCTAAAAGATCTCAAAAACCAACACATCCTGTCCTGATCTGAAGAACATCAAGAACAAAAGAACCAGAACATCTAAAGCTCTGCAGACTCACTGGTTACAGTTAAGGTCAGAGGTCAGGATTCAGCAATAAGAAAGAGACGAGACAAAACTGTCCTCCATCAGAGTTCAAAGGTCAAAACCTCTGCTGACTAAAAACAACACAAAGGCTTGTCACATTAGATAAAAACACCTTGGTGCTCCCAAAGACTTCTGGGTAAATATTCTGTCAGCTATTGAGACAAAAGCTGAACTTTCTGGAAGGCGTGTGTCTCGTTCCACCTGGAGACAAACCAACTGTACTCCATCAACAGTCAGACATGGTGGTAGTGTGATGGTCTGGTCTTCAGGACCTGGACCACCTTGTGTTTTCTTCGTCTAATATTTAAATTTGTTAGATGATCTGAAACATTTAAGCGTGTCAAAAAACAACAAAGGGAATCAGGAAGGAGGCAAATTCTTTTTCACATCACTGTGATTTAACTGTTTTAAGTAAAACTGGAAGGTGTTCACATTTTAACCTTTAGATTCAATCAATAAACCATTCAAGGAGGAATAACATTAAAAATCAAATGTGCCTAATTAAGCTCTATAAAACAAAGTTACACTCTTAAAGCCCCATGTTAAAGCGGTGTCAGGCCTTTGACCGTCACACAGTGTTCAAACTGTCTGCAGTGAGTCATATAAAACCTAAACTTTAAAATCACTTGTTTTCTCTACTGTACCGATGCTTTGTTTTTTACCTGGAATATTTAAAGGATGCAAACAAATCTTACACCTTCACTAAAATCTCATTAAACACTTTCAACATGTTTAAGATTTTCCAACAAGATTTACACAGACCTGGACAAAACCATATAAACAAAAAATGATTTTACTTCCTCGTCTCATAAAAGTTATCCTGCTACAATCAACTGAAGCTACAGCTTTAATAGAAATGCACTGACTCTGAGGGCCAATACTGATGACTGGTTCTTTAAACAATTGACTTGATGTCGATTTATAAGAATCTGATTCATCTCTAAGAAATTTAACAAAAATCATTTTTAAAATTCTGATTCTGGAAGGAAACCTTTTCACATGCAGATCAGCTGATCACTGGGTTTTTGTTGCATCTTCGGTTTCAAGTGCATTCAAGCACTTTATTGCATTTTCAAGAATTTCAACACAAATTCTTTGAGGGTCTGCATATATGGTATATTTCCATCTGTCACATCCATTCGGTTCGGTACAGTTTGAAATTCCAAAAACACGAGGGGTACTGGGGGAAGTAGAAGTAGGAGGGATCAAACACAGAAGAGAAGGAGCCTAAACCTCCAGAGGACCCAGTCTTAGATTATCCTTCTTTTTATCCATTCCATCTACTCTGTCCTCAATCACAATGAGAATCATCAGAGGAAAGAATCCCAGGAGCTCAGAAATTTTATTTTTCCATTCTGACACACAGAGAGAAGAGGGAAGGAGAAACAACAACAGATAGAAAGTTTTAATCTGCAGAGGTGTGAAGATTGGTACGTCCCCTCATCTCTGGTGTCTTGTTTAACAATAATCAACCAGCTCAAATAAGCACTATCAGCTCAGGAACTACATTTCCCATGGGGATCATAAGGATATCAGACAGAAGTGGCAGGCTCCAGGAGCACGCAGCCTCTTCATGGTGGAAAAAACAGAAACTAAGACTTTTTTTTTTTCCGTTATTCACCAGTGGAGACAACGTTCAGAATCAGACACGTTTATATCAAACTGGAGAGGAACTGTGCTGTGAGTCATAATGCAGAAAGAACAAATAAAACTTAACAGGAGAGTCAGGGGAAAATAAAAATCAAAAAATATATTTATGCTTATATTTATATATTTATATATATATTTACGAGGTATGTATCCACAAAAAAATGAAAAACACCCAAAATTTCAAAATAGGCTCTTTTTTTCCCAAATATATCCTTGCTAGTGATGCCTTAAGAAGACATTAATATTAACAGCAATACAAACTAAAAAAAAAGCCAAAAATAAAACCGGGAAGTTTTCATCTAGTCACCTGTCCGAGATCAGAATCTCCACAATCAGGAGTCCAAAGATCCATCCATGGCATCAGGTGGCTTCACACCAAAAAGTCCCAGAACAATTCACTTTACGCAGAAAAAAAAAATCATAAAAATCCTAACTGCAGATGTTCCAACAACCAGAAGCTGACGGTCCGGAACTCGTCTTGAAAACTAAGCAAAACCGCTGAGGCTGGGTTGAGATGGCGGGGGGTGAGTCACAGGTCAGAGGGGGAGAAAAGGTGTCTTCGTGCATCAAAAAAGCCTCTCAATATTTAACAAAACATGAAATCAAAGATCTAATGGCAGACGTCCTCCCAGTGATTGTTAGTTAGGCTGGCAGTAGAGGATCGCTGCCCACTGTAGTCATGCCAGGTACTGCTGCAACGCCGTCTTCGCCCTGATGGAGGAACACACAGTCAGAACACGCTTTTCGGCAGCAGTCGTTTTGTGTTTGCAGTTCTGGCCCACCTGTCGCTCAGGTTGGGGTCAGGCGACTGTGTCAGTTTGTGCAGGATGTCCACAAAGCCCATCTCCCTCAGCTTGTCCTGACGCTCCTGAGAACCTGACGAAGGACGATGATGCAGAGAAGAAACCGTTTTGTGTTGTAATATAGAGAAGATTTACTCAGTGTACAGGCTGAATCCATCAAGTATAGAAAATATAAATGGTTTTATACTGACAGCAACACAATATTACGTATAACGTTTTTATGAATCATATGTCAGACACAACTGAGCCATCATGTGGCGTCCCTCAGGGTGCTATTTTGGGGCCTATTCTATTTATACTTTATATAGTACTCCCTCTAGGCCAGATTGTCGTAACATTTATCACCACATGTAAACAGATGACATCCAAACACCATATTGCTCCACATATAAGACTGTATTGTTTTCTTGTGAACAAATTTGAAAAAACGAGTGTCTCATATTCGAGGTCTAGACTTTCAAATATCAATAACGAGTGCGAGAACTCAGAACTGAAGTGATTCTCAACAGCTGACTAGATCCTGCTGTCAAGCCAGCCGACACTCCCTCACAGCCAAAATGTAGCTGCACACATACAGCAAGGAATACGGTAACATCAGCCATCGGGACTGGACGCAGCAGCAGCTGCATGATGGGAGTAAACGTCCAGAACAGAGCGGTTCAACAGTCGGGAGGTGAACCAGCAACTGAGGAGACGTTATGATGCAAACATTAAGCTGATGTGATAAATCCAGGAGAGTCGGTAAACAACTCTTAAGCAGCTACAAAATGCGGCGTGTCAGAGTGATGTTAGGAGACGGAGAGCCCAAAAAGAAAGACTCTGAATGCTAGCAGAAGCCAAAAAGCTAACTATTGTTATTACATTCTGATTATTTTCATGGTATGCCATAAAGAGTTTTAAATGTGGTTGTACATTAGGCTTGGGCAGTATTATAGTGATATTGTACAGCTGGTGTTTAAAAAGAGCAACAGTATCAGCGTCAGTACCATCATGGAACAGGGCTGGACTGCTGGTGGGCCGGTCAGGCTGTCTGGTCCAGTCACACAGCCGGCGATCTGAGCCGCTCGTTTTAAGCAGCACTTCCTGTTGTGGCGCAAGTTGGTACGGCCACAGGTGTTCACACATGCTTACAGCGCTTCAGTAAACAGCCGGACCCCCCCTCTCAGCATATTTTAAAACCCTAATACTTAACTCAGACCCTGTGGTGCTCCAACCAGAGAGTATTAACTAGACCTTAAACTCACCTTAAACAGGAGGTCCAAGCAGTCTCACCCCGTCTTCATGTTGCATTGACAGTATTGAGATGTTAAAAAGCAGCTGAAGACATCTTTTGTTTACTGGACTTCTTAGTTAAAGCTGCACTCGGTACTATCCAAACAAGCTAGCTATTTTACAAAAACACATCTCAGAGCTCTCACCCCTCCCGTTGGGTACGATCCTTATGCCGTGTCCCACCGCACATGAGACGGCGCTTTGCCACAGTAACAAGAGAGAACAAAACACCGGCTGTTGAAACGCTACGCTAACGTTCCCCCAGGTTTTTTTCTTTTTCTACGTCTTTTTAGTTCTCTGCTAGCTGAAAAGCTGTTTTTCTTTTTGGGACTCTGGTATTTTTTCCTAAAATTGAAGCGCTAACAGCTGTTTCTGTCCTTCTCTCACTTCCTGGATGTTCTGCTCTAAAACGCTCCAGCAGCATTAATGGAGGATCCAAGCAGTGAGGAAGTGAGGCGCTTCAGGAGACAGACAGACAGACAGATTGTCCAATAGTTTCTTTCGGTCCAAAACATCTGATTGGCTGAGGTTTTTAGAGAACTGCGGGACAACCACTTTGATTTCTTTCAGGGTTTTTTTTATCTCCACAATATATTTATAGCTGTATTATGTTAGAACGTCGTTAAGCTCCATTGTTTACCAATCTACTGAGTAAAGTGTTCATGATTACTGTTCAGTGTCTTTCTTACTTCTTGTTTGTATTGTATTGCTTAGTGTTTTGCTGTAAAAGACTTTCTACCCTATGAATAAATGTTACTCATTGTAATGTTTGTTCAGCTGATGACGTTTTTTCTTTATTAATGTGAAGCAGGGAACTTTCTGTGACAGTGTGAGGCAGTTCTCACCATCCTCCTCGTTCCAGATCAGGTTAGAGACGCAGAAAGTGGCAGCAAGCTGCAACTTCACATTCGAGTGTCCCTGTAGGAACAGAGGATGACATCATTTAAAAAGTAAATGGGGAACTGTAATAACTTTGTTGATTAAAGAGAGAAAAAAGCTCATCTGAAAATAATTGTCAAAATATTAAAATAATTCTAAACTCTTTCACTTTACTCTAAACTCTCTGGTTACAAATTCTGACTTCATTCCTGGCTGACAGAAGAGTAAAAATCAATACAGTGGGTTTGAATATCGATATATCAATACAGTATCATAACACAAAATATCACAATGTTTCAGTGTATGGATATTTTCTTTCACCACTACACAGTACCATGTAGTATTTGATTTTCTGGAGCATGTCGTCATTGGTCATGAGGAGTTCCTTGGCCGTGTTGCCGTCGGCGATGTTGGCGAGGATGCACAGCGTCTGACAGAAGCAGAAAAATGTTGCGTCAGTTTTTTGACTTGAATTTAGTTTTACTGCTCGTCTGAATAAAAGGTTCAGCTGATTATCTCTCGTGCTATTCCAGCGCTGCAGATGCCGACCACAGCTGAACAGGCATAAATAAATAACGCCTCAGCTCGGACGGGGAGCCTATAAGAACACCTGACTGTGAAAACCGTGTGAGTGTGAAGCAGAGTGAGAGCTCACCTGCTCCTTCACCTCGATGCTGTGCTCTGCTTCCAGGATGAGCGTCACCGCCTGCATGACCTGCTTCCCATGAGAGCTCATGATCTGGTCAATGTGCTGACAACATGAGGACACATGGAGGAGTCACAGAGGATTCACTCACATTTAAAACATGTGATCATGGAGCTTTAATGACTCGTTTTATTTAACACAGCTAACAGGCTTCATAGACCTTCACTAGAATCTAGATCAAGCACTTTTAAGGTGCGTTTTAAGACCTTATGGGGATGATCATTTACACACATGAACAAAACATACTCAAAATGATTAAAGGTTCACCGAGGAGCCTTCTAACAAGCTAGGTATCGCTAGCTGTTTTACACAAACACGCAGCTGCGTAGGGCCCGCCGGTGCACCGGGGCCCACGGGTCCCAAAGAGGGCCCCTCCATCAATGATATTATTCTCCCAACGGTGTGTCTGTGATCAAATAGACAGTAACTCTTATTTCCGAGCCAGTCAGTGAACGCAACTTAAAGTCAGCCGCAGCGGGAGAGTCGGGGGAGACAGACGCCTGTCAATCATGGCGACTGTAGTGAAAAATGATCAGAAAGTGAACATTTTTCAGGAGAAATAGACAAGTGAGCATTTATTCATCCAAACCCGGGAGTTTAGAGTGTTAAGACGCTGGCCGTGATGGAGTCTGACCTGGAGGAACTTTACCGAACCGGAGTTTACCGGAGGAGTTCAGCATGTCTGGATGAATGATCAGGATACTACCAGACCACAGGTCAGAAATACAGGTACATTCAAATCTTCATAAATTTAAATGGTTAAGTAGGTTTCTGTTAACCAGAATGTTTAACTTTGACCTTCATTTCCTGGTAAAAAGAACCACAAACCCTCACTGACTTTAATCATGAGCTCCATTCAATAAACCTGACTAAGTAAAGTAGCTACTAAGAAAATAAATAAAGTACTAAGTAAATAAAAATATACTTTCAGTATTTGTGAAGCAAGACCAGGATCCAGTTCTTGTTTCTGTTGGACTCAAACTTATTTTCTAGACCAAGAAACCAGAAAACAATCAGCCAATAAAATTCATTTTTCTTTTAATGAAGTCAACCAATCAGAGCCTTTATGTCTACAGAGATCTACTGATCCTTTTCTACAGAAACTAACACTTTGTTCTGCTCAGTTCAATCTGACATGTTTATTATATTGTTGACCACCTAGAAGTGAAAAATAACCACAATAGAATTAGTTTTTCTTCATGTTTCAATACAAATTTTTGTGACTTTGAACTTTATACTTGGTGATTTTTCCCTGTCTTAAAACAACTGGACATGACTGGTTTATGTTCTGAATGTGGCCCTCAGAGGACTTTATGAAAAAATTGGCCCCTTAGCAAATAAAAGCTCCCCACCCTGCCTTAAAGGCTCAAAAGGCGCCTTTGTTTTCTGACAAACATATTTTGTTTTTCTGTAGATTTTTTCTTCTTTTAAAACATTCAGCTAGATATCTGAGCTTATCAGTATCAGCACTCTGCTTCCCTCTTCCTCTCTTAGATCAGGTCCATCTGCGATCATCAAAACTCTTTTCACAATAGTATTTGGTGATTTGATTCGGGAGGGGGGCCCTAAAGCAACTCTTGCACCGGGGCCCAGCTCAACCTTGCTACGCCACTGCAAACACGTCTCAGAGCTCTCACCCCTCCCTCATGCCGCGCCTCCTCCGGACATGGACCGCACATGAGGATTCTACCTGACAGGAGGGGTGAGAGCTCCGTTTGTGTAAAACAGCTAGCTAAACCTAGTCCTCAGTGCTGCTGCAAGTAGAAAAGCACTGACTCAGATTTTGAGGGCTGTTGTGACCTGATGATACAGATGACTGATTCATCTCTAGGACTAGAATTATTAGAATGTTTGCTTGTTTTTTTATTCTGATTAACTGAAAAATTATGATTCTGGAATTTAAAACTTCCCATGAAGATCATTTAGCCTGATGAGTTCACGGAATAAAAAATAAAAATGATTTTTGAGTATAACATCAGCTGATCGTGCTAAAAAATGAACTATTTCAGTTACCAGTGGATTCTTTTTGGTTAAACAATACAGCATTTGTTTATTAATATGATTGGTTTGAATAATTAATATGTTTTATTTTAACAGTTATTACTGATAATGAGGAGATTGTATTTTTGCTCATCAGGATCTGGGCTGTCCATTGTGACACATTCAGAGTTACATGGTTCATCGTCATCATGATTAATACTAAAATGATCCTGATGAATTTTTAAGCCCATATCACCCATCTTTAGTCTGAACACTGTGTGCGTGCGTGCGTGCGTGCGTGCGTGTGTCAAACGCTCTCACCGGGCGCGTTGACAGCAGATTGCGTAGCAAACCGAGCGTCTTCATCAGCACGTTGGTGTCGGGGTCAGAGAGCAGACGGAACAGCTGCTCTGTACCCAGACATCGAACGATCTCCACCTTCACCTTCTGGTCTGCCTGGAACGCCATGTTCTAAAAACACAAAGGTTCTGCTTTAAAGACCAGTGCTGACAGCACAAGTCTGACTTTGCTTTAATGAGGAATAGAAAACCTAGACAATCATAACTTTAAGCACAGAGAAAACAGACAATTAAACATTCAGTGCTTTAAAATCAAGTCATACATTTTGTGATCTTTGCTTAAAATTGATTATTATAATAAAGGAGTTTAAAAAAGTTACCATGAGGGCCCAGATCCCATTTACCCTCAGAGCAGAACTGTCACTCTGAGTCAGACTGCATAGTAACTCAATCACCCCCGACTCCAGAATGGGCTGCAGACACACAAACAACAGATCATAGAAACAAATGTGTTCATTAGAAGGAAGAGGACCATCTTTACAGTTCTATCTGGAACCACAAAGACCTGAACTGATCAATGCTGGCTGGGATAATGATCTCCTGTAGTGGTCTGTGATGGACTGAAGGATCTTCTAGTGGTCTGTGATGGACAGGAAGGATCTTCTACTGGTCTGTGATGGACTGAAGGATCTTCTACTGGTCTGTGATGGACTGAAGGATCTTCTACTGGTCTGTGATGGACTGAAGGATCTTCTAGTGGTCTGTGATGGACTGAAGGATCTTCTAGTGGTCTGTGATGGACAGGAAGGACCTTCTAGTGGTCTGAGATAGACAGGAAGGATCTTCTAGTGGTCTATGATGGACTGAAGGATCTTCTAGTGGTCTGTGATGGACTGAAGAACCTTCTAGTGATCTGTGATGGACTGAAGGACCTTCTAGTGGTCTGTGATGGACTGAAGGATCTTCTAGTGGTCTGTGATGGACAGGAAGGATCTTCTTGTTGCAGCAGATCTGAAGGAGCCTCTGACTGAAGACTCTCTGTTGTTGAATGAAGATCTCAGTTCAGGATCTGGTCTACAGATGATCCTCCACAGCAGCAGGTCCTGGACTCCACCAGCTGATAATCCACCTCCTTTGATTTTTCTGCTCCTCTTCTAATCTCTGTCTGCTGGTCTGGTCTGAAAGCCGGCAGAGAGACGCTGGAGTCTGGACCTGATCCTGAACCAGATCTCAGTGAAACACATGATGGATCCTCATCAGAGCTTCATGCTCATTCATCTGATTCAGGAAAGACCTGACGTTCCCCATTAGGATGGATGAAGTGATGGTTTAAACTTCCTCTCTCTGCTCCTGCTCTACATCCATGTCTCCCCCTCTGCTGTGCTGCTTAGAACAACAGTCCTCCAAGCAGCACAGCATCAAACCAGAGCACCAATTACATTTAAAAAGAACAAAACCTTTTTTGTGAAAAACAAAAAATAAAAATTCCCCAAACAAAAATCACCTGCAGCATAACAGAGCTACTGAAACAAGCTGCCAGCCTGTGCAGTGTGGTTCTAGAAGATACTGTGAGATCATTTAAAGGGACTCAAAATCAACTAGTGTTTGATTTAAATTAAAAGAAAAACATCTGATCAGTTATACATACAACAGCTTCATAATAAAAGCTGAACTGTGCTTTTGTTATCGTACCTCTTTGCTGGGTGAGAACTCCAGCAGGAGGTTGCATAGTGTAGAAGAAGCCATGACCAGGACTTCATCTGGAGCGTTCTGCAGCAGCTACACACAACAGAAAAGTTACTCTGATTTATTAGGATTGGTGCACAGCGCCGAATGGACAAAAACGTTTCAACTTGTGTTTATGTGTGTGTCAACCAAATGAACCATCTACATCTACACCTGATTCACTCTGGGAGTCAGTCAGATCGGCTGTCAGCTAATCAACCTCAACAAAATGAGGTCTCTAAATACACACATACAGTGGGGCGCAAAGGCTCGGGCAGACTTGTTCATCTTCATGAGTTTCCTTTATAATTCGTTGGTTGTTAGGATAAACATTTTTAGTTAAACATATCATAATAGGAGAGACACACAGTGACATTTCAGAAGTGAAATAAAGTTTATAGGATTTACAGAAAGTGTGCAATAATTGTTTAAACAAAATTAGGCAGGTGCAGAAATTTGGCCACTGTTGTCATTTTATTGGTTCCAAAACCTTTAGAACTAATTATTGGAACTCAAAATTGGTTTGGTAAGCTCAGTGACCTTTGACCTCCATACACAGGTGAATCCAATTATGAGTATTTAAAGGGATACTCCACCAGAAAGTGATTTTTTTGTCTGTTGCCATATTCCTCATAGTTAGATCAGCCCAGCTGTTATCCTGATCCAGCAGTGCTCCTTTAGCTTTAGCTTAGCGTAAAACACTGTAAGTGAATGGTAACAACTAGCATTGTGAGAAAAGTCCTTAAACTCACTCAGTAGTGATACTAGTGATACTAATTCTGCCTCAGTAAACACATCGACTGGAAGTGAAAATAAAAAGTAACACGAAGGAATTACAGGTACTATTTTAGACTGGGGACTACTTTATGACAAAGAGTAGCTGTAAGCCTCCGCTGAACGGCGCAAGGACATGATGCAGCGTCTCCAAGGAGACCGACTTCTGTAAACACGTATCCGAACATTGTTTACAAACTCACAGATAGGGCTGAGCAATATTACCTCAAATCAATATCAGGATTTATTGAGGAGTTAACCTGGACAACTGGATGATAACTACCTGTATGCTCAAAAACTCTAGCAGCATAATTGCTCTATAGACTCAAATTTCCTGCAAACGCAAAGTATAGGAGGATAGGAGGAGGAGTCACGTGACTAGCATGTGACACGGACTAGTTGAGTCGTGTCACAGCTCCTTAAAGGGACACGGACATCCGGAACCTACTCGCTTCTTTTCAGTTTTTACAATATCAAACATACGATTATGGGCAAAATGACATCGATTAAAGTTATAAAATTTGATATTAGATTATTTTAGAATAATCGCCCAGCCCTACTCACAGATGATGAAAAATAACACAAAGTCAGGAGCTGCTCAGAGATTATCTTCAAAAACGTTACCAGGTAGTAGTCAGTATTTGTATTTACGGATGTAGGCGACTTTGGGGTCGCTGCGTCGCGTCCGTGCTCCGTTCAGCGGAGGCTTACAGCTGCTCTTTTGCCCAAGGAAGGATCTACTAAATATTGAGTTCATTTCTGTTTTGTTTCTGCACCGGTCTAATTTTGTTTAAACAATTATTGCACACTTTCTGTAAATCCTAGAAACTTCGTTTCACTTCTCAAATGTCACTGTGTGTTTCTCCTATATGATATATTTAATCATTTTAAACCTAACAACCAATGAAATATAAAGGAAATTCATGAAGATTAACAAGGCAGCTCAAACATTCACACCCGACTGTAGATCACCTTTATTTATACGAGACATTTAAAGGAGCAGAAGGGCCAAAGTGCCTTAATAATCAATAGAATTTGACTCTGGGATCAATAAAGTATTTTTGAATGATTTGCAGTCTTTTCAGAATGTGAACCAGTGTTAATTTCGTAGACGAAATATTTTCGTTATTTATTTCGTCACGAATATATTTTGCCGAACGAAAACTAAACGAAATTCAAAAATATAAAACGGAAAAAGACGATAACGAAGACTAAATCGGCGGACATTTTCGTCAGGAACGAAAGACGAGACGAGAATTGACAGTGACAAAATCCAATCAGAAAACGGGAAGAATTTGACGAACATACCAAAGAACCAATCAGCAATCGGAGCAGGCGGAAGTAGATGAGAAAGGAACCAATCAGAGTCCGCCTTGTCGGGACGCGCCGGAATTTGTAAACAGCAGAGCAGACTCCGACAGGAACAAACTTTATTAAAAGTGGGTCAGATGAACAGAACGGAGGCAGAGTTACGACGCTAATTTTAAGATAATGGTGGTGAATGCAGCAGAGGATCAAACAGCTGTCAGGGAGACAGGAAATATGGAGTTATGGAGAGAAATGACCGAAGACGGAGCGTTGTGGCGATCACGTTCTGTGGGAGGAGACGGACCGCAGCGTGAGAACAGCTGATCAGACTCTGTGAGTTAAAGCCTCATGAAGAGTTCTGATCTGATGTCATGAGCAAAGTTCTGACAGTTTGCATTATTATGGGATTTATTTGCTCAGGACCACTAGTGTCTTTCCTGACAGAACTCAACACACAGTAGAATATGAATTACAGATCTTTGTGATTGAATTAATAAAAAAAAGATTAAAGGTCTCTAAATAAGATAATATTTAAACTACTTAATCAAATTTTCAACAAAATAGTTTATTTTAAAAGTGAATTTAGTTTTTTTCTGAAGATTAGTCTTGGAAAGGGGTGTGTCTTATAATTGGGGTCATTAACAATATTGGGAACGTTGATAAAGAGCCCATTTGTTTATATAATACTTAATAATGCACTAATGTTAATAAAAGTAAAGTGTTACCCCAATTCATTTAAAGAAATGTAAAATAAACGCACCAGAGGAAAATATATTAATATTAGTGAAATATGCCTATTTTATATTTAGTCGACTAAAATTCTGAACTATTTTAGTCGACTAAAATAGTTCAGAATTTTAGTCCAAATTGGACGACTAAAACTAGACTAAAATGAAAAATAATTTTAGTCAAAAGACTAAGACTAAAACTAAATTAAAATTTCCGGCAAAATTAACACTGATGTGAACGAACCTTCATGAGGGGTTTCCAGACAGCGTGGTCGTGGAAGCTGGTCCTCAGTTGTTGCACTGATCGTGAAAGACTGTGAAGACACCTTAGAGGAGTGGGAAAGAACAAACATGAGCAATGATGTTTGGTCAAAATTGAACAAAATAACACACTGATATAATTGCATTATAATTTAAACCCTTTTAAAATCCAGCATGTTTTGAAACGGGCATCAAAGAAAGTGTCACGTAAATCTGCTGTACACTCGCCTTCTTATAAAACACTGTTTCTTCCTGCAACTTGCAAAAGATATTAAAGTGGACTAAAAGCTAATTTTAGAGAAGACTGACTAATCTAGTCTACATCATCGTGGTTTGAGACAGACGGCATCAGGAAAGCCTCACCTGACCGCCGCTAAGCGAACTTTAATGCTGGATTCTGACAGGCCGCTGACTATCCGGTCCATCATGTTCTCCGTCTCTGTGATCTGAGGGAAACCAAGATCAATAAAACAGTAAAACCACACAAAAACACAGGTAAGTGCACAAAAAACAAAAGTATGAACTGGCACCTTTTTGCGGATGTCTTCGTCGTTGGAGCCGAGGGAGGCGTAGAGTTTGAACGCAGCTTGTCTCAGCTCATGTGCGTGTTTCAGGTCGTGGTCCAACTGTAGTCAACAGCAAAGCACATGGAGAGAACATTCAGTAAAGTTTTAAAAAGCCAAACAAATTCACAATGTGCTGTACATGGATCAATTTTCATCATTTTTAGTGGCTGTAAAGCAAAATCTGAACAAAAAAATCTATATATATTAAAATGAAAAACATCTGAGCTCAGTGTTGTGCCAGTTAAAACAGAAACATGATTTAAAACACTGACTGGTCAGTGAATGAATCCTCTTCAGACCAGTGGTGACTGAGGAGTGTAGAATCTACACGTGATGAAGACTTGATCATCACAGCACCATTGTAACGTATACACTGGGTTTTGACCTCATTTAGATGAATTGAAGCGTGATTTTACTATCTGAAATGTAGTTCCATTTAAAGTAAATAAATTTAACTAGCAACTATAACAGAAACATGTACAAAAGTCACAAACTGAATTATTTCCTTAAAGACTTCCTCAGAAATGGAATCTCCCTTTTGCAAAAACAACAGTCGCCCCCTGCTGGCTAATAAAACATAAAGCACCTCTTCATACTTCTTGTTTTTTTTGGTTTTGTTTTTACCCCGTGTCCTGTCCAGCTGTAGAGCAAACAGAATAGATGTCCGAGTGCCAGAACAAGCTGTTCCAGGTGAGACGTTACAGCCACTGCTATGACGCTCCACCTGACATATTAAAATTTTTTATTTTTTTTTATTAGAATTGTTTTTTGGTTTGATTTGAATCCCAACAGACACAGAGATGGAAAAGATGGGGGAGGGTACAGAAAGAGGGGTGGGGGAGAAAGTAAACAGAGAGAAAAGAATACAAGCGATATGAAGAATCTGCTTCCAGAAAGAGAGAGAACAAACAAACAAACAAAAACAGAGGGCATGGATACAACAGTAAAACACAGCTGTACAACAATTACAGAGTTCTTAAAATGCACACGGTAAAGATTAACTCAAGGTGTGTTTAGTGCCAACCACAGCCCAGGTCAATGTGTTTGGGAACACCTGGCTCGCCATCCCCCCGCCCTAAACCCTCAATGTCTACGTGTAACTTAGAGGTGGGGTTGGTTGGCAAAACCTCCCTCCCCCCCACCCCATGCGCCATTGGGTGTCCCAGAGACCCTAGATGTGCATTATGAGAATGTCATAAGTGACAGTGTTTAAATTGTGCAATAAAACTGGGCCACAGGGCTGCAGAGACGGGATATTACACCTGTGACACACCCGTACCCAAAGCCCTGTGTGGTGTGATAGAGCCGATGGGGGGACATGTCCAGGGATGGGGAGGTTAGACTGGGAAGACAAGCCCTCCCAGGAAGCCAGCTCCCCTATTGGGCCCAGTAGGCACCCCCGTTCCCCACAATCCACCAGGACAGGGAGGTCACAAGCGCACCCGTCCAGATCCAATGGCAGCAGCCCCGCAGAGCCCCACGAAGTCCATAGCCGATCTGCCCGACCCCACCCCAGCAGAAAGACTACACCCCACCCCCCACACATACACACATTCACCTTCCAACCTACACAAGACAATAGACACCCAGGCAAAGTCGTCTCCACGGTCCTAACCCGCCCAGCAGCAACCCACGGCCAAAACGCCACCCAGGCAGGAGAGGCGCCAATTAACCTCTGTGAGGTCTCCCAGCAAGCAGACTGAATACTTGTTTTTGAACAGAAGATACACTTGCATATCAGGGTTTATATACACTACATCTAAACAAGCGTGTAAACCTTTTAAAAACAATTATGAGTTTAGTTTAGTTTAGTTTATTAGACCTACAAATGACAAGCTTGAGTTATTCCAAAATGTTTTCAAACCAACTAATTTTAAGGACTTTTACTCAAACTAGCAAACTGTTTTCCCAAAACTATAAGAAAATAGAATTAAAATAAAAAACTGGTCATTTCTAAAACTTCTAAAATATGTGACCACATCTCAGGACATTAAGTAAACTACAAATTTAACATCAGAGTTGTTACTTTAAGCATCTTATTTGTGTTAAATTGGACGCTGAAACCAAGAATCTGTCCTTATTTTATAATACAGCTTGGAAAATAAACAATAACCTAACCATACTGTTCCGTTTTATTTTAAATATGACATAAATCATACTTTTTTTGTTTAAACAACAATAACATTTCACAATCGTAAGCCCTTAAAACACTAATCTCATTAAGTTCATGTTAACTCTCTAGGTTTTTTCCATTGGCCAGTCTGCGTTTGTCTGGTAAATGATCCAGTTAGTGTGATCCTTAATAAGTGACCCACCCTCTTGATGTCAGTGATGGCAGAAACGGAGCTGGGATACTTGAAGTAGTCAGCCAGCATGGACACCAGATGGTCGGTAGTGCTTGCGATCCTCTGCAGTTCTACGTCAGGCTCCATCAGATAAGCCAGCGTCTCTGCACCCTCGACTCTTTCCTCCAGCAAATGCTCTTTACTGCACATCCGCACGAGGCATGGCAAGGTCTGGGTGCAACAGAGAGTAGAGATGGGTCACTGCTAATACACCGTTTAAAAAAACGATTAAAGGAACAGTCAGTTAAACTTCAGGGATATTGATCTGATCAGTTCAGTATCAGAGAGGGTCGTTAATCAGCTGTTAATGAAATTAACAACAAGACAACAATGATATGAGCCCAGAAATAGGAATAGTTTGAACAGGTGGAGGATACAGAAGATGTTTCCCTCTTCATCTTTTCTGACTGGTTTTCAGTAGTTTAGTGTTTGATTAGGGTCAGAGTCACTGCTGGTAGCATGAGGAGATACCTGGACCCTGCAGAGGTCACACAGACAGTCCACCTCCACCAGGAGGGTCCATCAATATGCTCCATTAGCAGAAGGTCTGCTGTGTCTCCAGCTCAGTCTGTAGAGCATGGAGGAGATTCCAGGAGACAGGAAGTTACTCTAGGAGAGCTGGACAGGACCATCAGAGGTCCCCTCTCCAGGACCAGAATTATAAGGTCCAGCTCTGGAGCCCTGAGCTTTAACAGAGGACAGCAGGTTGAGTCTGAGCTGATGTGACAGACGTTAAAGGGTGTGGAGAACGTTCTGCTGCTACATCGTTCATCATGATGGGTTTGGTGGTGGGTCAGTGTTGGTCTGAGGAGGCAGATCCATGGAGGAACACAGACCTGTAGAACCCTGACTGTCATCAGGTATCAGGATGAAACCCTTAGACCCATTACTGGTGCAGGGGGTCCTGGTTCCTCCTGGTTCATGATGATGGTCTCATGTGGTCAGAGGCAGTTCCTGGAGGATGGAGGAGCTGATACCAGTGACTGTCCTCCATGCTGGTCTGACCTGAATCCAGTAGACGGTCTCTGGGACATCATGGTAGGTCCATCAGGTCCATCTCAGGAGCTCAGTGATGTCCTGGTCAGGATCTGGGAGGAGATACTTCAGAACACCATCCATCATCTCATCAGGATTCTACCAGCAGGTGGAGCCAGACAAACTACTGAGGACCAATAAGAGCTGCTGCTTTAGCTAACTGGACTAACCTGATGCTTCAGTTGATCAGGTTACATTTCTTGGAGACTTCACATGAAGCCTCTGTAGGTTGATTACTTTCATTTTCATCAAATGATGAAGAATCCTTCAGTTCCTACACATTGTTCTCAACAGGATGGAGATCCAGAAGGATTTGTCTTACAATTGTTTCAATGTGTTTTCAATGTATCCGTTTATATTTTGGGAGCAGTGTGCTCATATTACTGAAGAGAGAGGATTGTGCTCTAAGAAGCCCAACCTTTAGGACTATGCAGCTGTCATCGGTCCTGATGGCACCTGCTCGACACATGTAGGTCAGACTGGGAAAGAAACAGAGGTTTAAGTTAAGCTATTCAAGAAATATCATCAAATACTATTTTATTAAAAAGAAACCGGTTACCTCACTCACCATTTGGCTGCCGTTAGCTGCATTTCAACAGGTTGATCCCGTTGCATCATTTTAACAAATACCTGAGTGAGCAGCTCACCATCCACCAGCACTGGAAACAAGGAGAGAAATTAGACCAAAATGGAAGGAAAGAAAAAAACAAAAGGAGAGCCCAGAATCCCTCACCATTCACCAGTGTCATGGAGACCTGAGTGTTCTCATAAGCTAGGACAGAGAAACACTTTAATGCCTGCATCCGGACCTGGAGACACAATGAGACAGAAGGTGATGTACGAGGATTACAGAGCATTTAAAGAGAGGTGAGGTCACATCACCCCACTGGGTGAGGTGTTTTACCTTATAAGAGGGTGAGATAAGCAGAGGAGCAATATTCTGGATGGCGCTGTGGTTGAAAAGAACCGTCTGGTGCTCTGGGGTCTGCAGACGACAAACAATAAATCACACCCTGGATCTGTGTGTGATGACTCTATTAGGTGTAACCAAATACCAACAGATACCTTACAACAGTGGGAGAAGATCTGTGTGATGTACTCCTGGGTCCTCTGGGAGTTGCCCAGTAGAGACATTAGATGAGGAATCACAGTGGGATCCTTAAATACAGACATGAAGCACTTTAAATTAAAAGGCTCAAACGGACTCTAACAGTTCAGCGGTCGTGTTTAGAAAAATATCCAAAGGAGATCACATCAGCACATGAGAAATAAAAAAATGAGCGATGTGACGTTCATGAACAAGTCGAATCTTTTGAACGGCTCTTCGCTTTGAACGAAGAGAACCGAGTCCTTGTGAAGAACTGTTCGGTTTTTTCTATTAACGGTGACGTTTGAGGCTGGGAGGTAATATTCAACGACACTGGCTCTTTATTTAAAACAGCATCAGTGAGCAGAGCAACAGGAACCATCAGCTCTATCAGGGAAGATCATTAGGGACGCACACGTAGGTGTCACAGCAAAGAGTGTCTCCAAACATAGTTCCACATGGTGGTTTTCTTTCAAGATACTGAAAAAAAAAAAAAACCCACAAGAGAGCCAGGCTTTGAACGACTCTTTGAGGTGAACGGCTTCCTTCAAAGAGCCGTAAATCCACCACTACAATAAATCATCACAGCATTAAGTCAAATCAAAATACTTTATTAATCCCAGACAGAAATATCTATCTACACTGACACAAGCAGCCACCATGTGCGGTTCTATCCTAGAACTCGTGTGATGAATGTGAATGTGCGTTCTAGAATGTGCGTGATGCTGCAGCTGTTTATCAAGGTGGCGTTGTGTAACGGAGTGCAGCACACAGGTGATTCCTGATCACGACCCCTGTTCAGGTGAGATGTGTTTGCTGTGATCTCACATGTGTCTGCCTCTGCTGCCAGCTCAGAGCTTCAACAGGCTGGATGTTAGTGGTCATCCACTCAGCCATCCATTGGAACCCCTTGCTATGGTGAAGGTAGTCAGTTACCTGAATAGCTTCATATCTAAACTGAGGGATTAGACTAGGCCCACCCTGGTTCTGTTGGAGGTTTCTTCCCCGCTGTTGCCCTCACACTGTGCTGCTCAGAAAAACACTTCAATCCAATCAGTTTTTTCCTTTATAACAGGACAAGTTGATTGTCAATTTATAATTACACTAATTGTATAACAACTGGATCACATTTACTGTCATCAGTTGACCTGAATGATCTGGATCTGTTACTTCAATCAGAGCTTTTAGATGACATGTAGAAATAAACTGAACAGACTAGAGCCAACATGTTTAAGACAACCTACTGTATACAGAAGCTGCACAGGGGTAACAGGGCTGATGAAGACCGTTCTGAGACATCGAAGGCAGGCTTCAATGAAGATCAGATCAGGGCACAGGAGACCTGCAGAGGACAGGCGCTGTTAAAGACTCATTCTCAGCCTGATGTGAGATCATAAGCATGTGTGTTTGATCTAACCTTGTAGAAGGGTGGGGATGATGTGACAGTCCACCAGGGACTTAATGTTGTTCTCTGTGCCCATGGCGAGGCTACCCAGCACTACAGCACACTCTGTCCTCAGCTGCAGGCTGGATGAGCTCTGCTGCAGCAGGTAGAGCAACCTGGAGGCAACAAGTGAACACAAGCTAAAGAAAGTTGGTCAAACAGAAGTTGTGCAGTAAATATGTAAAAACAAGAAAAGCAAACAAATAGACCTAAAAAAACTGTAGCAAATGAACAGTAGAAAAAATCATCCAAGACTTGAAGCAGAACCTAGGAGAAGCATCATCTGATCCTCTACTGCAGTGGTCAGGGACTGGTGGGCCAAATCCAGCCCGCGACCCACGAGCCCAGCCCGCGACCCACGAGCCCAGCCCGCGACCCACGAGTCCAGCCCGCGACCCACGAGTCCAGCCCGCGACCCACGAGTCCAGCCCACGACCCACGAATCCAGCCCGCGACCCACGAGTCCAGCCCGCGACCCACGAGTCCAGCCGGCGACCCACGAATCCAGACCACGACCCACGTGTTTCTGCCCTCCGGCCTTATACGGACACTCTGGTTTTTCTTATGCGAGTGTTTGTGCACGTTGGCCAGCCCAGTCCCTAAACAGTAGCATTTAAACACATAATAAAAGTTGGTTTGGACCTGGTACTGAGCCCACACCCTACCACATGGAAGTCAACGTCACCAACCACTAGACCAGGGGGGTTCAATTATGAGCCGGAACAGGCCACAGTGTCCATGGGCCGGTCCGGGGAGGAGTCCAGACCAGACCCAGGTTCAAATCCTGGCACCAGCACCTAACATTACATGGTTGGAAGTTATTGTTTCGGGGCACATACAGGCTTTCTATGGCTGCTGGGTCAGAATCAAGTGGGTCGTGGACCGCATCTGGCCCACAGACCTATTGAATAGACTATGGTGTCTAATGGGAAAGCTCTGAAGTTATAATGGTTATAGCTTCTTTTTTAGCTTTTCAAGGCTGACACATTGAGAATAAGATTGACCAACATTTATATTTCAAATATGACAAACTACTGCTTTCACTGCAGCAAGATGATTGTATCTGTGCAGTTTAAACACCATCAGCTCTCTGCCTTTAAAATCTGGTTCTTACTTTGAGCATCGACAGCTCTGCACTGTCTACCCAGCATGCAACACCCCCCCCAGCCCGTCAAAACACCTGTAAATATTGCATGTGGCCCTTACAGGTTTTTGATGGCCCCTGCTCTACTGTATGACAGGTTTTCATCTAATGAACCTTGAGAAATCACCTCGTTAGAGATTAAATATTACTCTGAGTTCGTCAATTTGTGTTCTCTTTTGTATTATTTAACTAAAAACATGGGAACAAATTGTGTTTTTGTGACAGGATGCTAGTAACAGTTGGTGCTGATAAACCACTGGTTTACAACTCAAGTTTAGGGAGCCTTTTCTTTCAAAATGGTTCTTAAAAGATTATGGCTTAAGATGACCTAAACAAAAAATACAGTCTAATAGACACTAAACTGAAAAGGAGTGGAAAAGCAGCCACTCATAAAGTCAGAAACAAGATTATTCAAGAGCACTTTCAAAAGATTTCATTACACTCTGGCTTCTTGAAAAAAGATAGAAAGTTTTTGCACATTTGTGGAAAAGATGATGACACACAATAACTACCGGTATATACTACCACATAAGGAGCATTTTGAGTCATTAATGTCTCAGTGACTCTTTCAAACCAATACATTTGAACAAGATCACATAGAGAAAAGTCTTAAGTAGGAAAAAGGTAAAAACCTGAGAAGTTCAAGGACCAAATGCATAAATTAAACCATTTCTTTAAAAAACAGAACAGAGTCAATTTCATCCTGTAAAAGGAGCTCAATGAAATACTAGGACACTGAAAGTTTCATCCATCGAGTTTTACTGGGGGAAATTAAAAAGAAACTTCCTCTGTTTTTTTTTTAAGATTAGTTTTTGACATTTGTACCTTGTAAACATTTCTCTTAGTGTCTATTTTTAAATTTTACTTTCTAAATGATTTGTATTTTATAACTTTGTTTAATCCTTGTTTTATTTACTATTTATTTAGCTTTTTTGTACCTATTTTACATACTTTTTGTAAAGGTTTCTGTTTTTGGCTGCAAATCAAATTTAAAGTCTACATTTACCTAAAAGATATCAAATGTAAACCGACGAAAACAGAAAACCTGAAATTTGCAAGATTTTGTTTACCGGTACATTCATTTTATCTCACTACCTTAAATCAACCAATTAATTATGAAAAACAATGAAAGGAGTGGGCGTTAAAAGTGAGCAGACATACCGTGGTACAGCGCCCAGAACGATCAGGTTGGCCTTCTGCTTGTTGTTTCCTATGACGGCATTCTTCATATCACTGTCAAGTCAAACACAAACACTCAATTTAGTCTTGATAGTTTATTTAACAAATGGTTGATCTGAATGTTTCAGATCACAGCTCAACTAAAGAACAGTGTCCTTTCAGAATGGGTGCTTCGTTTATACTAATAATGCATTGGATGTATTTTAAGTGCAATTAGCAGAAAACAAGCTGTGTAATAATTTGATCGGTTAGGTGGTTTCATGTTGTGCTTCTCCTGCAGTTCTACTGATCAGGATGATATCAGATAGCAGCTGAATGAACGCGGTGGAAAAATACAACAGTAGCATGCAATAGAGGTAGTCAAGCACATAGCAGGTGGAGCGGAGCGATATGAGCCGTAACCAGAGCTAGTCTCCTCAGAGGATAAAAATAACAACGCAATAGTTAGGTCACCTCGGTAATAGTGAGCAGGAAAATAAAACAGGAAGAAACAGGCCATCAGATGGATGTAAACACAAGGACCATGCTCCAACAGGAACACTAGCATCAGTAATGCTTAGGCTAAATATTCAGAAGAACCTCTACTGGTGTGCTCAATAAAGAGCGGGATTCAGAAAAACCTCAGCAGGAAAATATGGGATTTATTACGCCAATAACATGACATTTAGATCAATCAACTAGAAGAGCAGCAAACCTTCCTCAGAACTTCTAATAGCACCAGTGTTTCTGGTGTTTGCTAATAGAATGAGCTCTACCAGAGTTTGTTTCATCCGAGAGGACATCACAACTTAGTGGGTCGTTGGTATTTGACTGCTGTCCTGTTGGAACTAATGCATCTCATTTCTGGAAGACAACCTATAGGATGGTCTTTGTGACCAATTAGAATCTAATAAATCAGAGATTTTCA
This sequence comes from Callopanchax toddi, assembly GCA_006937965.1. Classification (NCBI taxonomy): domain Eukaryota; kingdom Metazoa; phylum Chordata; class Actinopteri; order Cyprinodontiformes; family Nothobranchiidae; genus Callopanchax; species Callopanchax toddi. The sequence continues at coordinate 444,662 of SSNR01000402.1, forward strand.
ACCCAGCCTGAAGATTTACAATAATCAGACAAAACAATCAGTCAGATTTTTTATATTTTAGTCTAATTTGTGTAAATGGAGCTTGGCTAGTCTTACATGACTCCCTGCAGCACTTTCAGTGGGTCGGGGTCGAACAGTCTGTCAACATAATGGCGACTGGTGGCAGTAACTTCCTGTGTGAGGACAAAGAAAACAAAAACATTACTTAACAAAGTTCACATGTGTACATTTTCTATCTTTGACAGCTAAGGTAGACAATGAAAGAGAAATGATATCACATCCAGGATTCCCTGGCATGAATCAGAAAAAGAGCATTCAGTTAACAGAAGTACCTTTTGAACACAGACTATTATTACGGCGCTTTGAGGCTAAACGTAACCCCAGAAAACTCTTCACACCCACGTGACCCCAGAGGAGTGAGCGTGACAACACACTGCTGACTGAGTGTTCAGTGTGTACGGGGACTGCATTAACCTGGCTTCACAAACATGTTTACAACTTTGTTGAAACTAGTTGACAGGAAAGTTCTCACATGAGAACAGGGAGGAGGACTACAGTACCTTAAACGGTCCGCCCTATCAGACAGTGGTGTGAAAAGGTGTTTGCACATTTAAATTTAAATATTAGACAAGAATTACAAGTAAACACAAAATACTGTTTCTAAATGAAGGCGTTTGTTAGTAAGGGTATATAAAATCCAAATCTTCATGTCTCCGTGTGATGAAGTGACTCCTCCTGAACCTGCTACCTGGTTGAGTCGTCCTGTCAGTGAGTCTTTTCCAGGCTGTGGAGGAATTCTGGCTCCTCTCATCTTTACAGGATTGTTCTAATTCAGACACACTGGAGGGTTTTCCAGCATGAAGCCTTTTTAAGGTCCTGCCACAGAATCTCCATCACATCCAGGTCAGGACCTGGACTAGGACACTCCAAAGTCTTTAGTTTCTCTGAAGTCAGTCAGAGGTTGACCTGTGGGGTGGTTTGGATCATCGTCCTGCTGCAGAACCCAAGTGAGCTTCAGCCTGAGCTCAGGAACAGATGGTCAGATGTTCTCCTTCAGGATGTTCTGGTAGACAGCAGGATTCATGGTTCCATTTACCACAGCAGGTCTTCCAGGTCCTGAGGCAGCAGAACAGGCCCAGACCATCACACTACCACCACCACGTTTTACTGATGGCATGATGTTGTTGTTTTTTTTTCTGAAATGCTGGTACTTCTACTCCAGATGTAAAAGGACTTCCAAAAGTTCAGCTTTTGTCTCATCAGCCCACAGAGTATTGACCCAAAAGTATCTGTTCCCTTTGCCCAGCACATATTTTCATCTTGGAACTCTGCCATGAAGATCATTCCTGCCCAGTCTCCTCTCATGGTGGAGTCGTGAACTCTGACCTGAACTGAGGCCAGTGAGGCCTGCAGTTCTTCTGGGGTCTTTGGATGAGTCGTCTGAGTTCTTGGGGTAGTTGTGGTTGACCAGCCACTCCTGGGAAGGTTCACCACTGTTCCATGTTTTCACCATTTGTGGAGAAAGGTTCTCACTGTGGTTCTCTGGTGTGCCACAGCTTTAGAACCTTTTCCAGACTGATATCTCAATGACTTTATTTCTCACTTGTTCCTGAATTTCCTTGGATCGCTGCATGATGTCTGACTTTTGAGGATCTATTAATCGACTTTGTCAGACAGGACCTATTTAAGGGAATTCTTGATTGAGAACAGTAATCAGGTCTGGGTGTGGTCAGAGAAAGTGAATTTGGTGTTCCATGTCATTCACCACAGATAATTTATGCTATAATAGGGGTGGTGATCATTTTTTCACACACACATGGCACAAAGTCATGCAGGTTTGGAATTTTCCCCCTTAATGAACACCTTAATTCCCCCTTAATAAAAAACGCGGTGCAACAGACTGCAACGCGACTTTGGAATGACCTTCCTTTAGTTTGACGCTGTATAGACAGTCTGGACTCCTTTAAAAAGCAGTTGAAGACCCAATTATTCAAAACTGCTTTTAAATAACTCTTTTGTGTTCTCTTGTTGTTGTTTAATGATTTTGATTTGTAATGATATTTTGTTTGTTTTATTAATTTTATTTGTTTTATCATGTTTGATTCTGTTTTCTGTGAAGCACTTTGTGATTTTTTTCTGTGAAAGGTGCTATAGAAATAAACTTTACTTACTACTTAATTTAGAAACTACATTTTGTACTTGTGTAAATTTGACTAATAGTTTGCTGATCTAAAACATTTAAGTGTGAAATACATACATAAAAATAGTATATATATATATATATATATATATATATATATATATATATATATATATATATATATATATATATATATATAAAACGTGGGTTATAGCAGCAAGCCATTGACATTAAATATCTTATGAAATAATAACTACTTTTTCCACCTAGGAGAATGAAGAGGTAAGTGTGCAGCTATGCTAACCAAAGCTCTTGACTGCTAATTCTACTCAGCATCAACGCTAAACTTGCTATTGTAACTAGCAGGCAACGCAGTACTTAAATGTTACTAATGGCGGTTGGTTTGAATGAGAATGAATCCTTGTGAATGTATGCCGGTGCAAAAATACAGTCTATGTACATAATACATAAAAATGTTTGAACAGTTTGACCACTGTCACTTTGCAGCTAGATGCTAACTCATTCCAAGTGACACTGACAGCTCCTTCGGAAGCTTCATTTGTTTACCCTCAAACTCCGCCGAAGCGAGCGGCCCGCAAAATCACGCGCGACCATTAAAGGTTCCAAGTGTTTCCGCCCGCCCGAACGACGCCAATACACATATCGTTCTCACCAACCACTACGTAGGCGGACCGCTTCACCGTACGTGTTGCTGAGCTTTTAGCATGCAGGCTAATGAAACCTCTTCATGGTTTGACAGGCCCTGCCTTTTTAAAACTCTCAGCATCATATTAAGCACTTCATGTTGGAGCTGTCTTTACAAACTGAAAAGAGCGACACTCACAGACAGCACACTGATGCGGAGAGGGGCCTCCAACAAGCACGCCATCTCTCTTCCTCCGAACGGGCGCCCCAATCGGCGCAGCACTCCGCGGACACTCCGCCCCCCAGAGCAGCTGCGAGCGACCTCTAAAAAGGAACGAAGCTGCACGAAGCTTCTCCTAGACCTAGAGGGTCTGTTTCTCCTAAATAACAAGCAGATTTAGTCCTCTACGGGTCGACTGGAGGTACAACAAACTCCGTACAAGTTACGAAGCCGTCCGACAGACTGGTAGTCAGGGTTGCCAGATCTCGTGAGAGAAACAAGCAACTACGACTACAAACAAAATTAATTAAAACAACATAAAACAGACAAATTAAACATATTTTCATAAATTTGACTAAAGTTTAATATTAATAAAATAAATGTAAACAAAATATGAAAAATATTAAACACAAACACTTATTTTAAACAAAATAGAAATTACATAACACATTAAATGTTCATAAATTATATTTGAAGAACAGAAAGAATCCTAACATCAATGTAAACAACATTTAAATAACAAAAAGGATAATAAGCAAATGTTTAAAAATATTTCATATAAAAACAATTAAATATCAGATTAAAAAGTTTTTAAAATGGGGAAAATTTGCAAGAAATCTAAATAAAATTAACATCACCTAAAACCGTCGAACAATCAATTAAAGATCAATAATCAATCAAATTTTATTTATAAAGCACTCTTCATACTAGGGGCAGCTTAAAGTTCTATACAGATTTTAAACAAAAATAAAACAATACTCCCATAAAAGATAAATACTCCCATAAAGGATAAATTATTATAAAAATTAAAAACAGTATTCCCTCCACACACACACACACACACACACACACACACACACACACACACTTTGAAACACAAACATAATAGTGAAAGTGAATAAATGAGAGAAATGTGCCTGAAAAATAACTGAACTGAGCACAGAATTACTAAATATTAATAAATGTTTTAACAATTTAAATAAACAAAATGCAATTATAAGACAAATTTAAATATAAATTATAATTGAACAACGTGAAATTTAAAAGATGATAAAACTGTCAAATTAATGTTAAATTAATTTTAAAATAATAACCAATTGAAAAAAAAAATGTGGGACACTAAATTAAACCCCGCCTCGACTGAAATGTATTGACTCATGAAAGCCTAAGTTGGGTAAAAAGCCATTTTCATGGCATAAAAAGATCATTTATTAAGCTCAAAGAATCTCAACATGTAACCTGTATTTTCAAGCGAATTTACAGAAAAACCAAGCAAAGTCCCTTAGAATGAGCGGACCTGGCAATCATAGGGTTTATGAGTTAAGTAAATGTTGTTTTTGGGTCATCCTTTTCTGCTAGATTCGACACTTTTGCTGGCCGGATTCAACACCTGATCAAAAATAAGCTTTAAAATATCAGATTTGCTAGAGTTTTATTATTATTTATAATTACATTTTTAAATACAGGGTTAGGTTAGGACTGACAACGATTAAAGACACAAATTTATGATGGAATCTGCTGCCGTTTAATAAAAGATCGATTAAGGATTGCGCATGCGCATTAAATACGTAGTTGCCAGCTCCGCTTATTCTAAGTATTTTTGGGCTGTTTTTCTTGCGAATATAAACAGGATTTTTAGATATCTTTTAAAATATATAGTTTCTAATTTCTGTTTCTTCCTGCCTGTCAGTTCTCACAGAGAATGGCTAAATCATTAACCTTTAGTCTTTAATGAGAGTTTACTTTTTATTACCGTATTTTATTCTTAATAGTTTTACATTAATATGATCTTTTTTATATTAAATGTCATACTGTTCGTATCATAATTGGAATGTATTGTGTTTTTTAACATTCTAAACTGTTTTATAAGTTTATTTAGTTTTTCCACAATACAACAACAGTAAAAGCACAGCTGATCATTTAGCAGTATACACACAAGTTATATTAGTAATATAACTTATAGCCTTAATTATTATTACCACTACTGTGGGTAAAAAGCAACAACCAAAATAATATAATAGCTTCTGACAGCTTTTCAGCTCTGCAAAGTATAGAAACAGGAAACTCACCATTCAGACAGGATATTTTATGTGAATCTATCAGATAATAGTCCACATGCACAGTACAAGTTTGTCTCTTTCAATTTGATGGATTTTGACGCATGTAGGTGTAGAGGGAAATGAAAAAGTTGACATTTAAACCAGATACAGCCAACTGAAAAAAAATCAATTTAATCACTTCAATACAACTTTATTGGCACACAGTCAAGTACTATCCAGTCAATGTCAATAGGATATTATTAGCCAAGAGATTATTCAGTCAGCAGAAATTAGAAGTATTAGAGCTGAAGGAATCAAAATATTTTGAGTACCTGTCTTCCTTGATGGAGTGAAATGGTGCCTATCCTATACAGCATCAGACAGAATTCCTGACTGAAAATACAATCAGGATTGTTGTTGATGATGAGGTTTTTTTTTTTAAATGATTAGAAACATATAGGCAGGTAGATTCATTGTTGAGCCCTACTCATAATCAACACAGTTTAAATAAAATTTGGGTCTGGAGTCAAAATCAGTTGGAAAAATTTGCCGGGATATAATAAGTAATGTGTGGGTATTTAGGTAAATATTTAAAACACACACATACGTCTGTGGAATATAATATAGGGTTTTGTTTTGTTGTTGTTTTTTTTTGCTTGTACCGTTCCACACTCCAGTACAGTAGGTGGCGGTAATGACGTTGATTGCTAAACGCCAAAAGAAATTCACAGAAGAAGAAGGCGAAGCCGAAGAAGAATTGCGCATGCGCCCTGAAAGCTAAAAGCGAGGTGGGAAATTTGTTCATTGCTGTCATGCACAGACTTGTATCAAAATGCTATTTTTTTTAGAACAAATTCGTAATTCTATAAACTAATCCGTGAAGAATACGCTCATCATTTAGGTATTGATTTTTGGAAGTACTAGTTTCCTTTACTTATGTTTACTTGACCGTTTCGTTTAATTTCGTTGTCTGTATGCTAGCTGCTCCATGCTGTTTTTGCTAGTCGTTTGTTTACTTCTATCAGGTAATGTCGCTACAGATAAAGTAATGGAACGTTTTTGTTGCTCCAAGTAGCATTTTGATATTAAAACAGTAATAACTTTAGTATGTGTATGAAAAGCCAGAAATAATCGCGTTTCTATCACTGAGCGCCAGTATTCAACCTTGGTGTTTGATGCACCTAAACCTTTTTGTGTTTAATATAGCATTTCATGCACATTGTTGTTGTTGTATTATACGGTGGTGTTTTATGATGGCTCTAAAAATTTTTAATGATTTTTAGCCACATGTTAAAACACTGTGGGTCTCTATGACGCTGACAAAGATTAATATTGGAAATAAATAAATGTTGCAGCTAATCCTTCACATATACCAGGCTGCAATAATTAAACCATAAATATTCCAGTTTTTATTTAGTGTTTGGGGGGAATCATTTGTGTTTTTAGACTACAAAATGGAGTTGCTTCCGAACAAAAACTTGGCAATTTAAGGATTAAACATATAAAACCTCATTATTTAATATGTATGGTTACAACTGATGTAAATGTTTTTGTCATCTGCAGCTCATCCGTTCACTCATCATGAAGATTGCTGTAGAAGGCTGTTGCCATGGGGAGCTGGACAAGATCTATGAGACAATTAACTATCTGGAAAAGAAGGAAGGGGTCACAGTGGACCTGCTGCTCTGCTGTGGAGATTTCCAAGCAGTGCGAAATGAGGGAGACATGAAGTGCATGGCGGTACCAGCCAAGTACAGAACGATGCAGACCTTTTACAAGTCAGTTCTTTGTTGATGCATTAGAAAATAGAAAGCAAGAGCTTGTCTAATTTCACTTTTCCTGTTTGTTACAGATACTACTCTGGAGAGAAGAAGGCTCCTGTATTGACCATCTTTATTGGAGGGAACCATGAAGCTTCCAACCACCTACAGGAGCTGCCTTATGGAGGCTGGGTGGCCCCCAACATTTATTATTTAGGTAGGGGCCAGTGGAGTTTACCTGTGGCCACCTGTCTCAAACACCACACGTCTAACTTGATCCTATCTGTAGGTTATGCTGGTGTTGTTCGCTACAAAGGGGTTAGAATCGGTGGCTTATCTGGAATCTTCAAATCACATGACTACAGAAAGGGTAAGCCTACTTGTGGTTTAATATTCATTTAAAGTATTTGAAACCACATGTTTAAAAGAATGTGTGTATCCTGTCAGGACACCACGAATTTCCCCCATACACTCCTGAAACTCTTCGAAGTGTCTACCACACCAGGAATGTGGAGGTTTTCAAATTAAAGCAGGTACATTTCCTTCAATTACAACCAGTCAAAATAGTTTCTGACTATTTTAGTCAAAGTAATGTTTCTTTATTGTTATTTGAACAAAGATTCAGATGCCACTAGACATCTTCTTAAGCCATGACTGGCCTCGGGGAATCTCCTACTATGGGAACACGGTGGAATTGTTGCGGAAGAAGAAGTTTCTGCGTCAGGACATGGAGTCAAACACTCTGGGAAGTCCTGCTGCTGAAGAATTGCTGGCTCACCTTCAGCCCAGCTACTGGTTCTCTGCCCACCTTCATGTGAAGTTTGCTGCTGTTATGCAGCATGCGGTGAGTGTGACTGGCTTTCCCCGTGTAGCTTTATTGCTAAAGGCTTAATTTTTAGTTGTTTTAACTCCTTTGATGCACTTTTAACATGCTACCATTAAAATCCCTTCACACATTTATGTGCTCATCAAGCTTTAATACTTGTATAAATAATTTCGATTAGCAGCAACATTTTATTTCCAATAATATTTTTTTGCAGTGTTGTATTTAATAAAATATGTTCAAGGTACTTTGACACATTTTTGAACTCATGTAAAAACAAGCAATACAAGTTTTATACACTTTGTTGTTGTTTTTTTTTATAAAAACTTCCCCCAAAAAAGCTGGTTTCTCTCTATTTGCCATATATGGTAAAAATGACACCAGGAATAAAATCCCTCAGGGCTCAAACTGAAGCTACAGGCCTCAAATGGACCGGAGACACGAGAAGCAGGTTTTATACTTTCTCATTTGAGAAGGATCAAAAAATGTGATTGGGTTTTTATGGCACACTTTTGTGCTTAAAGATAACTCTAGTATTTTGGTTCATTATGTTAAACATGGGGGAAAAAGTGAAACATGTGAACAATTAAGACCCTCAAAAATGGACAACTTTGCAAAAATCAACAATATGCATGGAAAATTGATAAATTATTCTAAAATAAATCATTAAAAAATGTACTTGGGTGTATCAAAGGGTTAATGTCTGAATACAAATGAAGTTCTTGATTTTTTAACATGTGGACTTCTGTTTTCTGTAGCCTAAAGGGAATGCTGCCCCACGTGTGACCAAGTTCCTGTCTCTGGATAAATGTCTGCCCTACAGGGAGTTTTTACAGGTTTGTGGACATTTTGTTTACACCTGGTGTGTGGGTTCACAGGTCTGTGCATAATTCTTTATACGTGTTTTCAGATTGTGGATCTTCCAGACAGACCAAGTTCATCTGAGGGTCTGGAATATGATCCAGAGTGGCTCGCTATTCTGAAGGCCACCGACAGCTTACAGAGAGCCACACGTCAGCCCTGGAACCCCCCAGAAAATAACGGCTTACATGAAAGGTACAAAACAATATTAGAGTCAAGCAGAACTAAATTTGCCATTTTAAAAAATGGAATTATTAGCAAAATTCAGTCTGCAAAAACAGAATAATGTCATTCATAATATAAAAAACTGAATAGACTAAAGTTGCTTTGTCAAACCAAACAGTGTCATAAATACGTTCAGAGGTGTAAAATGTATTTGCAGCCTCACAGATTTCTTCAGTTCTTGCTGACTCATCATCAACAACACATTTCAGTATCAGACCAAATCTAAAAAGCTATTTCAAATCATGATTTCATTTATTAAAGGAAACAATCTGTCTAAACCAACTCGGCCCTGTGTGGAAAAATGGCTTCCCTCTTTAATAAATTATTATTAACCAGATTATTAAGTGTGAGCTCCTCCAGTCACACCCAGACCTGATCTCTACCAGACCTGATCACTACCAGACCTGATCACTACCAGACCTGATCTATACCAGACCTGATCTCTACCAGACCTGATCTCTACCAGACCTGATCACTACCAGACCTGATCACACCCAGACCTGATCACACCCAGACCTGATCACTACCAGACCTGATCACTACCAGACCTGATCTATACCAGACCTGATCACTACCAGACCTGATCACTACCAGACCTGATCACTACCAGACCTGATCACTACCAGACCTGATCACTACCAGACCTGATCACTACCAGACCTGATCACTACCAGACCTGATCACACCCAGACCTGATCACTACCAGACCTGATCTCTACCAGACCTGATCTCTACCAGACCTGATCACTACCAGACCTGACCACACCCCCTGATCACACCCAGACCTGATCACTACCAGACCTGATCACTACCAGACCTGATCTCTACCAGACCTGATCTCTACCAGACCTGATCTCTACCAGACCTGATCACTACCAGACCTGATCACACCCAGACCTGATCACACCCAGACCTGATCACTACCAGACCTGATCACACCCAGACCTGATCACTACCAGACCTGATCTCTACCAGACCTGATCACTACCAGACCTGATCACTACCAGACCTGATCACTACCAGACCTGATCACACCCAGACCTGATCACTACCAGACCTGATCACACCCAGACCTGATCACTACCAGACCTGATCTCTACCAGACCTGATCTCTACCAGACCTGATCACTACCAGACCTGATCACTACCAGACCTGATCACTACTAGACCTGATCACTACCAGACCTGATCACTATTAGACCTGATCACTACCAGACCTGATCACTACCAGACCCTGATTGAGCAATAAGGAAGAGACGAGACAACAATGTGTGTCTCGTTCCACCTGGAGTCAAACTATTTAATCAAATCATCAGCAGTCAGACCTGGTGGTGGTATTGTGATGGTCTGGTCTTCAGGACCTGGACCACTGGCTGGAACTGATGGAACCATGAATTCTGCTGACTACCAGGAAATCCTGAAGGAGGATGTCTGACCTTTGACCCTAAGCAGGTCATAGTTGTTGCCACCAGGAGTTACAACCAGTTATTACAGTTGGGGGTAAAAACTTTTTCACACAAGGCGAAGTTGGTTTAGAGAGATTGTTTTCATGGTTTGATAATGAAATCTGTTTGCTGGCCTGAAACGTTTAAGTGCGACGAGTCTTATTTGTGTGTGCATTCACTAAACATAAAAAACAACAGTAAACTAAACGGAACAGCTGATTCTTTGTGGCTGTTTTAACATGAATTCTACCTGTCAGGTGGGACTTCAGAGCCTCAGAAGCAGCAATGATGAAGGTGGTAGAGGATCTCAGTGGAGAACTGGGTGTTCCAGACAACTTCAGCCAAACTGTTCCACCCTACAACCCCAACAACCCCCAGCCACACACCCACCCAAGCTATAACACCAACCCTCAGACAACAGAGCTCTGTGCCACGTTAGGCCTGACTGACATCTACGCACAGGCTGGGCCGGAAGGCAGCCGGCAGGGCAGGTGTCAGAGCAGCACTGGAGGGGAGGAGGAGGAGGTAGAAGATGGGAGTACAGATGAGCCCAGTGAGTATCCATCTGATACTTCAGGATTGTCGAGTTCCTTTAACCCAGATGAGATCACTTTGGAGGACGAATGGGAGGAAGAAGAGGAGCAGGAAGAATCGAAAGCAACGGAGAAGGCTGATCTCCACACGCCCAGCCGATTGGTTCTTCCTGAACCCAAATCTAGTATTTCACCTGCTCCTCCCTCCAACTTAATGAACCTACCTCCTCCCTCCCATTCGACCCCAATAGCTGCTCCAACTCAGTCTGAAGACGAGCAGAAAGGACAGTGTGAGGGTGGCGATGAAGATGCCACAACTGCACGCGTTCTGAAACGAGGCAGCAATGAAGGCACAGAGGTGGGAAACAGAGGCACAACTCCCAGAATCAAACGCAGGAACCAGCTCATCTACAAGACGGAGGACGATGAGTGTGAAAGTTAAAGCTCAGGAGGAGGAAACGAGTCCGCGTGGACTCCATTAGTTCGTTGTGATTAGTAGAACAAGATTTTGTGTTTCACTGGTTTCTTTTGTTACAAAGTCTGCTTTATGTAAAGGTACTGCTCTGTACCACCAGGGGCCCATAGTATTAGGACAATGTTTCTTTGTTAAATATGATTTTAAGAATTTTAATCAACTTTAAAAAAACTTTTTTTTTAATGAATATATTTGATCTTTTTGTATTTGGAATTTCAGATTTTATATCAATGTTTAAAGAACTTTAAATATAAAACTTTTTTAAACCAAAGAACATGACAGTTGTCAGTTATTGAAACAAATAAATCCATCAAATACAGCTGCACACTCATCACAGACATATAGCAGCAGTCAGAAGCTCGTCTTCCACTGACAGCAAAGAAATAAAGTCAATCCTGAATCTAAAGTTTAATCAGACCGTTTGGAGTAAACCAGCTGACAGTGCATCCTCTACTGGTTACAGTGTTGTGGAAAAGTTTGTCTTCCCTTTCCAGATTTCCTTTTTTTTTTGTACGTTTTTCCACACCTAAATGTTTCAGATCCGTGAACTAATTTAAATATTAGACAAACACAAGTATACACAAAATGAAACTTCTAAATGATGTAAATTATTAAGCAGTAAATATCCAAACCTGCATGGCTCTGTGTGAAACCGTGATCACCATCCTGTTACAACACAGGAATTACAGAAATGACATCAATAGGACCTGCCTGACAAACTGGAGTAGACCAAAAGATCTTCAAAAGCCAGACGTCATGCAGCGATCCAAGAACATTCAGGAACAAATGAGATCTCAACCAGGAAAAGGTTGTAAAGCTGTGGAACTCCAGAGAACCACAGTGAGAACCTTTCTCCACAAATGGTGAAAACATGGAACCACAATTACCACAACTACCCCAAGAACTCAGACGACTCATCCAAAGACCCCAGAAGAACTGCAGGCCTCACTGGCCTCAGTTCAGGTCAGAGTTCACGACTCCACCATGAGAGGAGACTGGGCAGGAATGACCAAGATGACTGAAGTATTTGGCAAAATCCTCTGTGGACCGATGAGACAAAAGCTGAACTTTTAGAAGGTTTGTGTCCTGTTACATCTGGAGTAAAAATAACAGCATTTCAGAAAAGCAACATCATGCCATCAGTAAAACGTGGTGGTGGTAGTGTGATGGTCTGGGCCTGTTCTGCTGCCTCAGGACCTGGAAGACCTGCTGTGGTAAATGGAACCATGAATCCTGCTGTCTACCAGAACATCCTGAAGGAGAACATCTGACCATCTGTTCCTGAGCTCAGGCTGAAGCTCACTTGGGTTCTGCAGCAGGACGATGATCCAAACCACCCCACAGGTCAACCTCTGACTGACTTCAGAGAAACTAAAGACTTTGGAGTGTCCTAGTCCAGGTCCTGACCTGGATCTGATGGAGATTCTGTGGCAGGACCTTAAAAAGGCTTCATGCTGGAAAACCCTCCAGTGTGTCTGAATTAGAACAATCCTGTAAAGATGAGAGGAGCCAGAATTCCTCCACAGCCTGGAAAAGACTCACTGACAGGACGACTCAACCAGGTAGCAGGTTCAGGAGGAGTCACTTCATCACACGGAGACACGGTTTGGAGTTTAGATCCTCCTAGTGATGAACACCTTTTACAAACTGTTTTTGTGTTACTTGCATTTGTCAAGCATACAAAAAATTGGAAATCAGGTTAAACCACTAGAAGGTATTTTCTTCCAAATGTACTGACTCTTCCCCATCAAATTTCATGAAATTAATCTATTTTACTAAAATCCCACTCCTCCTCTAACAGTGACACACTTCTAGAACTGATGAATGACAGAACGCCTCATTATAGGTAAAATAAAAGATTCCTCTGGACACCAACATTTGTTTAAATCAAATTTATAACACTGACTGACTAGAGTCCTTAAACAATCCATTCCAGGTTCACAGGTGTGCTCTGCTAAAATCAGCAAACATGTTCATTAAATTAAGACATCACATACAGTGTGTTTGACAGACCTCCTTACATCCACACAAACAGCCAATCGTGTGGCCTAATGACAGGTCTTTATGTCCACAAAGCACAGAGTTCAAGAAAAACTGGGAATAGGCACTTCTGTTTTTTTCATCATTGATTTTCTTCTTTTGACAGCTAACTCTTATGAGAACAGTGTATGAAAATAAATTAATACATATAACCCATCAAAGATCACCACGACAACCCAGTGTTTGGACACCAATGAGAGACGCATTAAAAGAAGTGCAGACAAGATCGTACAGGTCAAAGGTTAATTATGAGCCTCGTGTTCTAGTCTTTTCTGCCCTCTTTCATTTATTAAACAGAAACGTTCAGCATATCAATCATCTGATGAGGGTTGGGTTTTTTTTACATGCAGATGAAATATTTCAATAAAACTTCCCCATTACGCACTTCAACCTTTAACCACTCAGAGTAGGACGTCCACCTAAAGCAGGAAACGTGTTTCTCACAACTCTTTGGGTTTCCTGCTTCATTTTCATTCATGTCTGGTTCATAGTGTTGCTGTACAAGTAGCCCAATTTCTTCAAAACCTGAGCGCTGTTGTCAGGCGTTTTTCAGACATGGCATCACAAGTATATTCAATACAAAGTGTTTAAATGTTGGCCTCGCAGATCAGATTCCTATTTATTGGATCAACAGGTCAGGCTTTAGGGATAATGGAACGTCACAGACCATAAAGTCTAAACACCGGACTATAAATATGCACCATGTTAGCTAACTGCGCCGTGGGGGGTTCTTGTTCTGGGAAGGTCATTCCAGGATATGTGGCGTTATTCACAGCAGGTTTTCAGCGTTTGAGGACAAGCAAAAGCGAGCTTAAAGAAGACAACGCTGCCTCTTCTGGTTATTTTATCCTCCTTCCTGCCCACTCACCAGCACGTGCTGCTCACTTTGTCCCTTTTTTATGCAACACGGCTGTGACTAAATGATGCAAGGCTGACAGAAACAGAAATTTCACAATTAGTGCTAAAATATTACAACAGGCTCGCCACCGTCTTCCACATTCTGTATTCTTCTCAGTTTTTGAAAGCAGTGAAACCATGTCTCTGTCCTCCAGCTCCATCTGCTCGTCTTACTCCCTCCTTTGGGTTCCAGTTTGCTCGGGCGGGGGGACAACGGCAGCATACAGGGGTGAGTGGACGGCGGGTTTCCCCTCATCGAGCTCACCCCTGTACGCTGGTTGAAGGAGAAAAGATGTGATGGGGTGAAACAGGTGGAGGTTGTAGAGGTCTAGTTCCCACCACAGCAGGCTCGGGTGGAGTGAGCATCAGGGTCCTGAAGGTTGACTCCACGATGTCGCGCTGCATGTGTCGGGTTCTGGGTGTCCGTTTTAGGCATCTTTTTAGCTGCAACGGACAGAAAGAAGGTTTCAACAAAACAAGGACTGGTCTCCACTTTCTACTCTGATTTTTAAAGCTCAGACTATAATACTACTACTAATAATATAAACTCGTTTAACTTGCACTGACTCAACCCCTCAGGTCTCCCTTCTGCTCATCAATCTGTGCAATATCTAGTATGATAAGCTACTGACAATAACATCAATATGTAGCTAGCGCTACTTTGCACCATTTGTTTGTATATTGATTGTTTTGTTTGTTCTTTTCCTTCCTGTTTTTTACGGTGTGTGACTGAACTGAAGGAGCTGCTTTTAGTCTCACTGTACTTTTTGTATAGTGACAATAAAAGGCATTCTATCTATTTTTTTCTATAATAAAGTGTCTCACCAATAGCCAAGAAGAGCTCATTCACGTTCATGGCCGTCTTGGCGGATGTCTCCATGAACAGTAAGCTGGTGTCCTCAGCGTACGTCTGAGCTTCCTGCACCACACAGAAAAACACCAATACCGTTTAAAGAAGCACAAGGCGTTTTGACCTAAATGTCCCTGAACCCTCCAAAGGCGCTCGCTCAACGCTGACGAATCTAAAGGTCTGTTAGTAGGAGTTAGTCTTTTAATTAGTTATTTGACTTTTTAATGTTTTTGTTACTCTTTTGTAAAAACGTATTTTATTTTTTTTCAAACGTTTGTAACTTTAATTCCTGTGTTTATTTTTCTTTTTACATTTTTAACATGTATATTAATAAGATATTTTAGGTTTTTTTAACTGTACGTTTCAACTTTTTTATTTTTCATTTATGATTTTTAACATTTCTTATCACCACACTTTCTTCTGCTTATCTGGGTCCGGGTCGCGGGGGCAGCCTCCCAACAGAGAACCCCTGACAGTCCTCTCCACCTCCACCAGCGGCTCCTCTGGGACCCGCAGGCGTTCCCAGGCCAGCTTGGAGATGCACTTCCTTCCAGGTTGTCCTGGGTCGACCTGGGGTCCTCCTGCCGGCAGGACATGCTTAAAACACCTCCCCGGGGAGGCGTCCAGGAGGCATCCTGACAAGATGAACCACCTCAACTGGCTCCTCTCGATGTGGAGGTGCAGCAGCTCTGCTCCGAGTCCCTCCTGAATGTCCGAGCTCCTCACCCTCTCTCTAAGGTTGAGCCCGGCCACCCGGCGGAGGAAACTCATATTTACAGTTTGTGTAATCTGGTTTTATTGGTCATTACCCAAAGCTCACGCCCAGGTGAGGATTAGAACAAACCTCGCTGTCTGGCTCAGATCCTTCTACACCACAACAGACTGGTGGATCTGTTGATCTGCTCCCTCCTCCCAGTCCCACCACTCGTCAACAAGACCTTGAAATAAACTCCTCCACCTGAGGTAGGATCTGTCCACTGACCTAGGATTGGAACGCCAGATCTTGAGGCACTCGAGGTTGCACACCCCTACTGGACTCAAAATTGCTCTCTTGCTGAAATCGTCCACATAGTCCCTTTTAACTTGTAGGTTTTCTGTTTTTATTCTTTTCATTTTTTAGAAATGTGTTCTACAAGTATTAAATATATTTGTACTATAACTTGTACTTCAATTTTAATTTAATAATAATAATGATAATGCATCAGTTTTATATAGTGCTTTACTAGGTCACTCAAAGACGCTTTACAGAGTTGCGTTATTCATTCACACAGTCATTCTCACCGGTGGTGGTAAACTACGACAGACGTCTGTAGCCACAGCTGCCCTGGGGCAGACTGACAGAAGAGAGGCTGCCATTCTGACCATCGGCCCTTCTGACCACCACCAACATTCACACACAGTCACACTCACAGTCACACAGTAAGGTGGGTGAAGTGTCTTGCCCAAGGACACAACGACAATCTAACCCAGCCAGAGCTGGGGATTGAACCGGTGACCCTCTGGTTACCAGACTGGACACTCTACAAACTGAGCTAGTGCCGCCCGCTTTTATTTAATTTTTAACTTTTTTTTTTTTGTACATTTTAAATTATTTGGTTTCAATGAATTTTTAAATATTAATTCAGGGTATATGCAGGAATCTTGAAGTTAAATTCAAGAATTTTTCAAGACCGTCTCAATATTTTTTAATCAGTGGCGGCCCGTCCATAGGGGGCGCTCGGGCGCCGCCCCACCAGTCCCAAGAGGAAGAAGAAGAGAAATAGGGATCACAAAATATAAAAAACTAACATGAAAATAAAACCAAACGAGCCATCCATTATATATACAATAAGTGCTGTGTATAATCTGCATTTAGGTGTAGTTTAGAAAGGTTTTCTTACTATTTTTTACTGGACCGATAGGTCGTGTTTCTCTGGGTTCTACTGCGCATGTCTGGACGGGACGCCGTCCCAACATAGCGCATTGTTTTCTGCTCCTGACGCATGCGCACTGAGTGCAAAACATAGGAGATCGCTCGGGATGCAGGTCTTCAGCGTCCCTGTGTGACATGCGCACAACGGCAGGAGTCTGGAGTGTTGCTCAGACCGAAACCGGAAGTTCTTGCTCTCTTTTTAATGGAGGGTAGAAAATGGATATTTATTCAAAGAATCCTTCTTGCCCGCTTGTGAAAACAAGCCGAATGATTCCATTTGTCCTGATTTCATCAACTCAATGGTGAGTGACTTCGTTTGTTTGTTTCTTTTCTTAATAACTATGTGTCTGTCACGGATTTTCCCATTCAAAAACCCCATAGGCGGAGCTAGCCACGGCTAGCAGTGCTAAGTCCCGATGAGTGAATTTATACCTTAAATAGCGACATGTGTTTGTTGAGGTGTATGCCGAATGTTAGAGAAATACAGGTACTGCTGATTGAATACGTTGTTTTATGTCGTTTAGCCCGTTTTTCATGAGTTTTCTCTACTTTTCATTAAATTATTATGGCGTTTTAAGGAAGTTTGGTCTGACTGGGTTTGATGGGACTTATCAGTGGATTTGACTTTATTTTGTTGTTAATTCACTTCATTAGTTGAGCTGATTGTCATGACGTGCTTGGTTAGTGGTTGTTGTCTGAATTGTAACATTAATTATCTGACTGTATTAGTTAGAGGTGGATTTATTTGTTTGTGGTGTCAGTAGAAAGATAATTGTGAATATTAAGTAATGTTTTTGACTTTGCCAGGTTGTTTTTTTCCTTGAAACTTTTACAACTTCTGTTGTGACCACATTTCGGTTGTTTTTTATTTTTATTTGTATCTGATTATATTGATATTATTCTAAGGTCTCCTTATGAAGACTTTATGATTTCTTTACTGTTTGATGTGTAGAATTAGACCTAACAGCTCCACATTTCTAGAGAACTGGTGGTACTAGGGATTTTTACCAGAAAAATATTCAGTCAGATGAAAATATTATCATTCCCTGCCCTAGTGGTGAGATGTGATTTGTTTTGCACATCTGAAAACTGACTAGCAAAAATGCGCCCCACCCAAAAAAAATGTCACCAGCCGCCACTGTTTTTAATACGTCACCGCCATTCTGGTTATGCAGCAGCGTTCACAGAGATTCTCTTCCATCTTAACATTTCGGTGCGTTCGTAATCCTCACCAGGAACACCAGAGCGTACATTGTGCTTTTGAACTTCTGCACCGCCCGCCCTGGTGCTCTGAGAGAAGGATTACTAACGCACCCTTTGTTTCCCGTGCTTTTTTTAAATAAAAATGACTACATTCACACGTTTACGATGTTTTTGGGACTCAAACTGTTGGACATCAAATTCAGATTTTTTTCGTTCCAAAATTTAAGACTTTATAAAGCCGTGATAAGACTTTTTAATACTTTAGTAAGTAAGTAGGTAAAGTTTATTTCTATAGCACCTTTCACAGAAAAAAATCACAAAGTGCTTCACAGAAAACAGAATCAAACATGATAAAAAAAAAACAAATAAAATCAATAAAACAAACAAAATATCATTACAAATCAAAATAAGGGTCTTGAATTTCCCAAAATTGAGTTATCAC
>SSNR01000402.1:468171-470137 GCA_006937965.1 Callopanchax toddi
TTTGGATCACAGTGTTTATTTTTTTATTTTGGTTTTTTAAAAGTAAGAAGAAAAAAATCAATAAAACAAAAATTACAAAAACTACGCTTTTGTAGGCCTTTTACACAATCAATTTTCATATTTACACCACTTAAAGTCAACAGGTTCATCCACAAAAACTACCAGCAAATTAAAAAATAATTCACTTACGATTTTAACAAATTTGTCATTTAAATTCAGCCGTTGAGGCAAACCTGAGGAATAAAAGGTCACTTCAAACAGCTGGAAAAGAAAAAAGTTTATTTTCTAGAAAACGTGAATGCTGAGGGCTAATTGTAGCTTAAAACGGCAGCTGAACTTCAAATTACAATTCTTTAGAAAATGTGCTATTTGTAATGTTAAGTATCTAACTATAAACTATGAGTCATTAAGTCTGTTAGACGTTTAATATCAGACTGACTCTAGAAATAGGTTATTTTGGGTTGCCACGGATTATTAATAATTTGACACAGATTCAAAATATAGTTTTATAGAAATCAATTGTATTACTATAATTTCCTAACTAATTTATTTACAAAATAAAACAATAAAAAACATTTATCAAGTGATTAGAGATGTTATAAAAGCTTTAGGGTAATGACCGAAAGAACGACATCGCGGATACAAGCGGCCGAAATGAGTTTCCTGTACAGGGTGGGCGGACTCAGCCTTAGGGATAGGGTAAGAAGCTCGGACATCCGGGAGGACATCTGTTAGAGTCCAACCCTCATTCCTTCCTGGCACTCGAGACGAGCAGACACTTTTCCCCTTCTCTCCCTCCCTTCCCCGTCTTCCTCGGCTCTCTGTTTTGTGAACTATCTCCTGAGAACCTGCCTGCATCCCCCTCTGGACTTTATCAACCATGAATTTGATCAGCTGGTCTAGGAATGTTATGGACAAATGTTTTTTTTCCCCCCACTACTTGAAGATGTTTACATAATTAGGTTATGACAACCGGGTTCTGCTATTTGGCGTGTGGGATCTGGGAACGTCGGCAAATTGAGAGCTGCGGGAGTGACTGGTGAATAACCCGGGCTCTATGGATGGAGCTGCGCTGCGTGTGAACTCTCAATCTGGGGCTGGCCAAGCTGAATCACAGGTTAGATGCACTGAGCTGTGAACTCTAAAACCCAGGCTGGCTGAGCTGAGGTGAAGGTTAGACGCTCTGCAGTGATCTGGTCGCGTTTTTGGACTCACACACGGGAAAACATCTCAGAGGAATACTCAGCAGCGATCTGGCCTTGGCTTCGGTCTTGTCAGCTGGAAGGATGAACAGCTGAGAGGAACAGTCAGCCAGCTTGGTGGATTCAGACCCATAATTGGCCGTTTGGATGGATCTAAACCGCCTAGGACAGAAGGCAGAAGCAAAATGATCTCTGGCTGCCCCAAAACAAATCTGTTATCTGGAAGTCGACCTCCCTGCCGGCCTTGGAAAAGACTGAAGGCTCAACTCAACTCCCCCAGAGGAGGCTGAAGGTGGCCGTTCTCTCTGCTGCGTACTCACTTTAGCTGGTGGAAGGCTCCCACTCTCCTCCCTCCCTGCATCATGTTGATGATGTTGTGATTGTCTGAGTCTGTTTTTGCCTGAATGTAGTGAGGCGGTCCCTGAACTCCATAAGGGAGGGCAGAGAAGTGATACAAGATTTTTTTATCCTTACGCACCTTCCCTCTTGTTTGACCACTTATTTGTTCTAAAAAGGGAGCGTTTGCAGCGATTGCCCGCAGGCACCTGACTTCCTGTTTGTATTATAAATGTTGTTTGTCTGATCTCGGAACGGCTGTGCTGAAACCAAATTTCGTTGTACCAGGATGCTGGTTTAATGACAAATAAAGCTATTCATTCATTCATTCACCAGGAACAGGTCAGACTTCCTGAACACTCGTCTCCTCTGGTACAGGAACTGAATGGCCCCTTAACAAAAGACCATCCACCCCATACTCCTGGAGC
>SSNR01000402.1:480614-492791 GCA_006937965.1 Callopanchax toddi
CCCCCCCCCCCCCCCCCCTTTCAAAACAGATTAAACGAAGCCCTGAACACTCCACCTTGCTAGACTTTTTTAAACGGGTGAGGGCTCAGCTTCACTGATGTCTCGCTCGGCGTCAGAAGGACAGCTCGTTCATGTGCGTCTCGGCCGCGCGCTGCGCAGACAGCGCAAAGTAGCTGGCGTCTTGGCGCTCCGTGCGTCCTGCTCTGCGCCACAAACCTTTATCTGTTCAATTTTTTTTATATAATTTACAAGAACTCACGTTTTACCCACGTGACATTTGGTTTGAAGTGTTTGTTGTTTCATCTGAAGATCAAAGGCTTCTTGCGGAGTCCGACCATTAATAAATAAATAAATGAAAGAGAAAAAAAAAACCCCGACGTGTCATTGCGCATGCGTCAGGGTTTTCCCCATGTCCAAATATAATGGAATAATAACAATATGTTCCAAATATGGTTTTTTCTACATCAAAGGACAGATTATATAACCACAAACCGAGGTTGTTAAACTCAGTTTGGTTACATTTCAGTCTGCAGTACAGCGTTGACCTGAGAGGAGTATTTGAGCTTAGTTCCAGATATTTTCTCTCGATCTACAGTACCGTGCTAATCTGATAGGATTATTTGATCTTAGATCCAAATATTTTCTCTCAGAACAAACAAATCATTGACGAAATGTCATCACAAACCCCAAATATGCTTAAAATCGTGGAAGGCGTTGATATCGCCAGCAAATCTGGTGTTTATCATGTCGAAAAAATCCTTAAACACAAGCGTTTTGGAAAACTTGTGGAGTGTAAAAAACAGGAGAGCGGGGACGTTTTTACACTGAAATGTGTTAGAAGGAAGTACTGTAAAACGTACAAACAAGAAACCAAGGTTTTAAAGTACCTTGACAGTCTGAACTCAGATGAAACCCACCTGGTTCGGTTTTATGAGGTATTTTCTTATCAGAACTGGGTGTGTTTTGTGTTTGAAAAACTTGATTTGACCTTGATGGATTTCATGATACAGAGGCAGTGGCAGCCTTTGAACATACAGGAAATCAGAGTAATTACACAACAGATGCTTCTGGCTCTGCATGCTCTGAACCACGCTGGCATTTCTCACTTGGACATTAAACCAGAGAATATAATGCTAATCAACAACGAATCACAGCCATTAAAGGTCAAATTAACTGGCTTTAGGAACGCAGGTCAGACCTCAAAGCTGGAAGAACTGGACGTCCCACAGAGCCCCGGGTACAGTGCTCCAGAGGTGATTCTAGACTGTCCACTGAATCAAAGTGCAGACATATGGAGTCTAGGTTGCACACTGGCTATGCTCTTCCTGGGTTTCCCGTTATTTCCGTTAAAAGGCGTCTACGATTATTTGAAAATCATCGTAAAGTTCCTCGGTCAACCTGACAGGGCGACACTGGATAAAGGCTGGAGAACTGAACAGTTTTTCACTCTGACATCCAGCTGGACTTTTAAAAGCCCTGAAGAATACTTACAGGCAACAGGACAGTTCCTGGAGGGAAGTCACCCAGTTTATGAGAATTTTGAATCTCTGGATGCTTTTATGAATCAACGACCAGAGAATCAAAATCCCACTGAATATGAAGACATCAAGTTATTCATGGACTTGCTAAAGAAGATGCTGGCCCTGAATCCAGTGGATAGAATTGGTCCAGCTGATGCTCTGAACCATGCGTTTATCACCAAGGAGCATCATGCTGCTGCGAACAACATCTCTTCTGTCTCAGAGGCTCAGCAACCAACACCAGGAGGTGAATGCTGGGAGCCAGACAGTGTTCCAGTAGAGATCATTCAGGACAAAGACTCTGAGCTGAAAGAGTCAAGAAACGACTCAGATGAAACACCTTTCATTTTAGAAGAAGGTGCTGTCGTCTGGAGCCAATTGAACATTTACCATGTAGAGAAAGTTCTTGGTTCTGGTGTCTTTGGACAAGTAGCCAAATGCAGAACAGAGGGAACTGGGGAAATTGTAGCACTAAAAATAGTAAATAAGGAGAATGAATGGGCAGCTGATATGGAAGCAACTGCTTTACATTTTCTCCAGCAGCTTGATCCTGATCAAACGAACATCATCAGGTTCATGGAACTATTTCCATTTAAGGATTGTTTTTGCTTCGTCTTTGAACTTTTGGATTTAAGTTTATTTGACCTCATGGGGAGACGAGAATGGAGACCTCTGTGTCTGGAGGACATCAGATCGGTCACTCATCAAATGTTAGAAACCCTGAGCGCTCTGCAAAGCATCGGAGTAACTCACACGGACATCAAGCCAGATAACATCATGATTGTAGATCGTTATTCGGAACATCTTAGGGTGAAGATGATAGATTTTGGCCTGGCTCGAGAAACATCTCAAATATCAGAGTATGATCTCATGCAGGCTGATTCGTACAGAGCACCAGAGGTCCACCTGGGCAATCCACGGGACGAATGCGTGGACATGTGGGGTCTGGGGTGTTCTTTGGCCTTTTTGTTCCTTGGTCGTAACCTGTGTCCAGATAGTGAATATGAAGCTCTGAGGTTCATCCTGAAGCTTCTTGGTCAGCCTGATGAATATTCTCTTAATACGAGTTGGCAAGTCAGATACTTCTTCACACAGGACCAGAGTGGAACTGAACCTTCATGGAGGCTGAAAACACGTGAAGAGTTTCAACAAGACACAGGAGAAATAGTTGAAAAGTGTCATCCAGTGTTTGATGAAATAGAGTCTCTGGATGACCTATTGAAGATGACAGCAAATCTACAAGATCCAACTGAGATCGAAGACCTAAAATTATTCGTGGACTTGTTAAAGAAGATGCTGGCCCTGAATCCAGTGGACAGAATTGGTCCAGCTGATGCTCTGAACCATGCGTTTATCACCAAGGAGCATCATGCTGCTGTGAACAACATCTCTTCTGTCTCAGAGGCTCAGCAACCAACACCAGGAGGTGCATGCTGGGAGCCAGACAGTGTTCCAGTTGAGATCATTCAGGACAAAGACTCTGAGCTGGAAGAGTCAAGAAACGGCTCAGATGAAACACCTTTCATTTTAGAAGAAGGTGCTGTCGTCTGGAGCCCATTCAACATTTACCATGTAGAGAAAGTTCTTGGTTCTGGTTTCTTTGGACAAGTAGCCAAATGCAGAACAGAGGGAACCGGGGAAATTGTAGCACTAAAAATAGTAAATAAGGAGAATGAATGGGCAGCTGATATGGAAGCCACTGCTTTACATTTTCTCCAGCAGCTTGATCCTGATCAAACCAACATCATCAGGTTCATGGAACAATTTCCATTTAAGGATTGTTTTTGCTTCATCTTTGAACTTTTGGATTTAAGTTTATTTGACCTCATGGAGAGACGAGAATGGAGACCTCTGTGTCTGGAGGACATCAGATCAGTCACTCATCAAATGTTAGAAACCCTGAGCGCTCTGCAAAGCATCGGAGTAACTCACACGGACATCAAGCCAGATAACATCATGATTGTAGATCGTTATTCGGAACATCTTAGGGTGAAGATGATAGATTTTGGCCTGGCTCGAGAAACATCTCAAATATCAGAGTATGATCTCATGCAGGCTGATTCGTACAGAGCACCAGAGGTCCACCTGGGCAATCCACGGGACGAATGCGTGGACATGTGGGGTCTTGGGTGTTCTTTGGCCTTTTTGTTTATTGGTCGTAACCTGTGTCCAGATAGTGAATATGAAGCTCTGAGGTTCATCCTGAAGCTTCTTGGACAGCCTGATGAATATTCTCTTAATACGGGTTGGCAAGTCAGACGCTTCTTCAAACAGGACCAGAGTGGAACTGAACCTTCATGGAGGCTGAAAACACGTGAAGAGTTTCAACAAGACACAGGAGAAATAGTTGAAAAGTGTCATCCAGTGTTTGATGAAATAGAGTCTCTGGATGACCTATTGAAGATGACAGCAAATCTACAAGATCCAACTGAGATCGAAGACCTAAAATTATTCGTGGACTTGTTAAAGAAGATGCTGGCCCTGAATCCAGTGGACAGAATTGGTCCAGCTGATGCTCTGAACCATGCGTTTATCACCAAGGAGCATCATGCTGCTGTGAACAACATCTCTTCTGTCTCAGAGGCTCAGCAAACAGCCCATCCTGGTCCCAGTGAGATTATCAATGATGAGTTTAGCTTCAATCCACACGATGAAACACCAGCCACCAGCAGGAACATTCAGTGGATCAACTCTCAGAAGTCAGCACACCTGAAGAGTGGAACAACGAGGCTCTCCTCTAAGGAAATCACCCAACATTAGATGTTTATGATGAGAATTCAACACCCACAGACTCACATTGTGCTGAGTTTAAAACTAAGAAGAAAAATGTTGTAGGAAAGTAAAGAAATTCTTCTCTGGATTATTCAAAGTGATTGTGGGACACAAATAAGGCAAATTATCATTCTACTGCTCATCATCTTTTTTGGCATTCTGGAGATAAAAACATGAAAAATAAATACAAAAAATATATTTTTTTAAAAAGTAAAAAAGAAAAAAATATTAATTTTTAAAATCCTGAAAGCTAAGTAAAAAAAAAAAAAATTAAAAAAATCTTGGAAGCTGTCTTGTCTGGGTTACCAGCCCCTGTTATCACAGCAAAATCACCAGTGTTAAATCAACACTAGAGAGTGTATGAATGAGACCACTGGACTCATATATACATCCTCTTTTTGCTGTGATAGGGTCTCCCATGATGTGACCTTCATGTTGACTGTTTCTGTGTCCAGGGTCTACCTCACCTTCCACCAGGGGTTCAAATTTGAAGGAAAAAAAAAAGTCAGCACAAGGGTTCTCAGAGAGCAAGTCACCTGTTGACCTTACTTTCTGTGTGTCCTTGTGCTGTCAGGGGGTTTTCTCCGGGTGCTCCGGTTCACCCCCCCAAAATCCCAAAAATTTTCACCTCAGGTTTATGGTTAATCTAAACTGGTCGTAGCAGTCAATGTGAGTCTGTGTTCACAGTCATGTGATGTGTAGAGTGATGGAAAAGCAATCTGACAGTCGATGGCTCCTCCCACATTCAGTTATCCAAAAAAAAAAATAAAATAAAAAAAAAAATTAAAAATCCCCTCCGCAGAATCACCACCTTATCGTGGTGGAGGGGTTTGCGTATCCCCATGATCCTGAAGCTGACTTGTCTGGGTTACCAGACCTTGTTAGGGTCTCCCATGGCAACATGGCCTCAGGTGAGGGGTCAGACTAAGAGTGATTCAAGTACACTGCAAAAAATTATTTCTAAGAAAGTTGAAAAAGCCTTGTTTTTAGACATTTCAACTTATTTTTGTCTGAAAAGAAAATATATTTACAGCCCTACTTGAAATAAGCCACATTTTCTTAAATATGGTCACATTTTCTAGATTTAAGCAAAAAATAAAATAAAATCTTCCAATTGGGTAAGCAAAGGTTGCTTGGCTAGATTCCTTAAAAAGAGCAAAATTTCCTGCATTTAGAATAATTTGCCAAATCTAGCCAAACAACTTTTGCTTACCCCACTGGAAGATTTTTTTTGCTGTAATCTAAAAACTTTGATCATATTTAAGAAGATCTGGCTTATTTCAAGTAGGGCTGTAAATATATTTTCTTTTCAGACAAAAACATGTTAAAATGTTAAAAAAAAGGCTTTCTTAGAAATCAGGTTGTGCAGTGTAGGACCTGTAATGTGGAGACAGGGCGATTTTTCTGGAGCTACGTACCTGTAGATTTTTCAGGTAGCTACTCATATTTGCTTTACTTCCTCAGGTCACAGCAAAACTCTAAATGCACCGGTAACGGTACTCTCAGTGATGAGATGGGGTTCGATTCCCTGCAGTGCAGTTCTCATTGTTTTGTTATTGACAGAAAAGAAAAATGAGGATAAGTGTAAATATCACAGTGAACTGAAAGTGTCTGAGTTTTATGAAACACTTCTTTGTTTTGCTACCTCTGTCTGTGAATTGTAGGTTTTTGGGGCCAAAAGAAGTGAGAACGGCAGCAAAAAGAAGGAGCTATTTTTCAAAGACACATCACCTGAAGTCAAGTTTGCTAATGGCACTTGATGGTGTGTTTCTCATTACTGGAGCCATCTGAGCTCAACATAGTGTTTACTGTGGTTTTTGTTTGTATGTGTGGGTGTACGTGTGACTGGGAATGGGTTGTGGACTGGAAGGGGAGAGTGTCATAATTGTTCTATGTGTGGGAAAGGGAGGGAATGTGGGTTGTATGGGTCATTTTAACCTGTCAAGCACTTTGTGTTGCTCGCTGTGGCATGAAAGGTGCTATATAAATAAAGTTTGATTTGCTTTGATTTGAATGAAGCGAGACCATCTGAATAAGTTAATTGACAATGCTAGGCTTTGGCACACAGCAGCCTTGTGCAAAGATATGATCCTACAGAGACAGTTAACCCTTTAAAACATGACATAAAATAATACCGTATTTGCCCGAATATAGGACGACCCTGATTATAAGACGACCCCCATTTTTCAAGACTAATCTTCAGAAAAAAGAATAAATTCACTTTATAAAGAAACTATTTTTAATTAAATTTTTAGAAAATAATTTACATGATACCTTAATTACAGACTGCTTTAATATTTGCTTATTAATCAGACAGGAATAAAAGTTCTATGTGACAACAGATTTCAGTCAATTGAAAAAAAAAGAGAGAAAAAAGAAGGTCTCTTCCTCACTCTGGCTGTGTGGGCCCTCCCTCCTCCCTCTCTTTTTCTCTCTCTCACTGAGACTGTGTGTGTGCGTGTGTGCGCAGCTTCAGAAACCGGACCTGTGTGGACGTCAGGCAGCGCCGGATCCTCAGGTGTTTTTCAGGCTTGAGGAAGAATGCGTGTGTGAATAGAGCAACACGCTCACCTGTACAGAGTTCACGCTGAAAACACTGCAGCAGCAGCGGGTCTAGTAATTCCAAATCACCACCGAGGTCCCACAGAAGGTGTCGGCTCGGTATGTACTAAACAGAACCGGACTGAACCAAAAACCCAAACTACCGGTAGTCTGAAAACGCCAGAAGCTGGAGCTGGACTCAGGTGTTTTAATCCTCAGTGGCATGGGCAGATCTACTGGGGTGGCATAGGGTGGCAGTTGCCACCCTAAAAGAGAGCCTTGCCACCCCAGCTGCCACCCCAGTCGGCAGCTATGAATTTAAGAAGTAGGCTAGTTCCGTAAAATCGGACATGAAGCTCCTATTTCCGATAACACTGAATGCAGCACAACGTAACCCAACACTGACTGTCCGACCGCGCAGCAAATCCAGGACCTGGCTAGACCGGGTCCAGGGACTCTGGTTAGACGCGCGGTGCCCTGAGCTACCGCGGCCTGCTGGCATGCCTCCTCCTCCTAAACTGGACATAACTAGTGAGTGGTTCGGAGTTAGTTCGAGGAGGAGGGGGCAGGCGAGTCGCGGACTCACTGCGGCTCCGCGTCAACCTGGACCAGCTCTCTGGTGAACCCGATCGTTTCTTGGTGGACAGACAGTCCAGACTTTTTAAAATTCATACTTTGATCTGACCGGTCTACAAAACCAGATCAGCGGGTCCATGGACACTGGGTCGGACCATCATCATTTAATCATTTTGTTCCTGCCTGATGCGCATTTGCGAAAAAAAAGTCTGCGTAAAATCCCTCAGCATAACTAGTTTTTAATGGTCTGAGAGTCCCACTGTTTTCAATGTCTCCTCCTGTCTTTGGCTAAAGGACAAAGGTCCCTTTATCTGTCACCTGTCTGTCACGACTGTCACCAGTGAACTCAGCGGTGTTCTCGCGCCTGTCGCTATAATAACGTGATTGGGAGCGCGCATCGTCCAAACTGTGTTTCCCAGCGTGACTGACAGCTTAAAGAGCAAATTCAAAGTTCTTTTTTTTTATTCTGATAAAATTCTGTCCAAAAATACTATTTGAAATGTTTATTGAGGGTATTTTGTTTTACAATATTTTTCTAGTCAAAAGTGCCCCTTTTTGCAAAGCTTCTAAAAACGCTTTTTCTTTTCATATGTGGACCTGTGACGTCACCAGAGGGAGCTCCTAGCTAGGTGGCGCTGCTTACAGTGTTGTCAGATGTAGATAAATAAAGTATTTGTAGGATAATTTAATACTCTGTATGATCAATAATCCCATAAATCTGATCATCTGAGCCCTTTGTTGTGTGGAGTTTGTGTAACAGATGCTTGTTTTAATCATTGTGTAGATTTTTTAAAGCTAAACTACTTTAACATCTCAGACTGGCACCGCTCTAGTCTGCCAGCTGCCTGCTCGCTGTCGGCCATGAGTTGTTAGTTTTAGGTTAGAGCGCTCTTTAATCCAGTCGGTGTGAATTCATTTTAATAAAAAATGCTAAATTATTATGTTTGTGAATGCCAATCGCCAGTCTGTCAGGACACTGAGTCAACAACAAGATGGCTTCCTTACCGGTACGGTGACTTCTGTTTGGAGACGAAAAACCCCGGCGGTCCTGGTCTAGTCCAGGACTGGATGTGATGGAGTTCCACATACCGACGAAAAACATTCAGTGTGACTCTAAACAGGCGCCGTTACTTCGATCCATTCACCGGAACCGCTGTTAGCACGCAGCAGCTAACAGGAGCTAACCGCTGTTAGCACGCAGCAGCTAACAGGAGCTAACGGGGAGATTTGAGTCTCGTTTCCATGCCAGGTTTGGTACGGTTCGTGGTGGGTCGTAGTCCGGTACCGATCCGCGATTTCATGAGAGCATTTCCTTCAGGTGTCTGACCCTCACCTGAATGGCGGGGTACAGTAAATCCATGCCGCGATGCTCTCCAGAGGGGCTTCCTGTTCCCAGCGGGGCTCCCAAGAGGGGCTTCCCGTTCCCAGCGGGGCTCCCAAGAGGGGCTTCCCGGCGGGGTTTCCAGCCTGACCCGACACTGTTTCGGTCAGCCTCGAACCGTTTAGCTGCATCCTGTGAAACTTTTTATAAACTCTTTCATTTCTTAACAATCCACCTGAACGCAGCTCAATGTTTGGAGCTCTGATTATGAAAAACCTGGTGCTAAACGCTGGTATTTTATCCAGACCTGAGTGAGGAGGTGGGTCACGGTCTACAGCTGGACCGGTACAGCCTTACAGGACTGATTGTTTTTATCTTTTTTTTTTTTTTATCTTAATAAAATAACTTCTCACTATAGTAATAAAGTAATAAAATAACGGCACTCTGGGGGTTTGTTTTGCTCATCACAAGCAGTGATCAGTGGATCAGTTTTCTATATAGAGAACGAACGGTCTCCCGGCACTGTCGTCACTTCCGGTTTGGTGAAAAAATTGACAATTCTCACAAAAACTAATCCAAGAGCCTAAATAAGCTGAATTTGTGTCAATTTTTATTCAGAAAAAGTTTCTATTATATTTCTCTAAACATTTGTTTAAGGGAGTGTCTAACTTAAAATATGCTCTTTAAAATTCAACAAATCAAACATCAACACTAAACACACATTTATCTGTCAGTGACTTTATCAGAGGTTTGTCCTTACAGTTGTTTTCAGAGACTCAGATTAAATACGGTATAAAGTTCAAATACAACCACAAGTAGTTTTACTAACACATGATGAAAGAGTCCTGCATGCTGTAACATGATAATAAAATTAACAGTAGAGAAATAAAGTCATTTTAATCCATTACTGATAAACTGGATGCTACAATAACTTTTTGAAAGGTGAAAAAAATCAGTTTGAAGTTATTTAATTTGGTAAAAAAGTTAATCAGGTCACCTGTAAACTAAATCTAATCCTTCATTATCAGGTGACCAGATGAGAAGGTTTCTACAGTAAAAACTCAACAGAGTGAGCCTTAGAAAACAGCTGCAGTCCTGACAGATAACTGATTATTTCAAGCTAGGTGCTAGCTGTGAAGCTAATATTGAGACAATAACACAACAAAAAAACTTTATTTTGGAACATGTAAAGTAAGCTATGCAGAATCCTTACATTTGTCCAGGAAACATTATAAAATTACTCCAAATTTTACAGAAGTGATGAGGAAAGGTAGCTGGTTTTTTTCTTCCAATAAAGACTGGTGAAAGAGTCACCAATTGAGTAAGATGAAGGGAGGAGCTGAGGTGAAGGATGAGAGAAAAGAACAACAGAAAAGTGATGGAGGGCAAAGACGAGATGATCAGGGAGTGAAGGAGAACTGCACAGCGATGAAGAGGAGAAAAAGAAATGCAGGACAAGACGCAGCAGGGCTCAGCGGTGAAAGAGAGTCATCAGCATGAACATCCAGTCCAGCTGGTCCACATGGTGGACACATTACTGCAGACTGAGGGACATCACACTGGACATTTAGATTAACTTTTCTATCATTTCCTCTCTATGTATGGAGGACTGATCCTCTTATAACAGGCAAGAAATAAAAAAAAGAGGAAATACATTTGGAAATGAATAAATAAAATAATAAATAAATAATAATGCATCAGTTTTATATAGTGCTTTTCTAGGTCACTCAAAGATGCTTTACAGAGTTGCATTATTCATTCACACAGTCATTCTCACCGGTGGTGGTAAACTACGACAGACGTCTGTAGCCACAGCTGCCCTGGGGCAGACTGACAGAAGAGAGGCTGACATTCTGACCATCGGCCCTTCTGACCACCACCAACATTCACACACAGTCACACTCACATTCACACAGTAAGGTGGTGAAGTGTCTTGCCCAAGGACACAACGACAATCTAACCCAGCCAAAGCTGGGGATTGAACTGGTGACCCTCCGGTTACCAGACCGGCCACTCTCCCAACTGAGCTAGTGCCGCCTCCAATAGGAATAGGAATATATTAAGAAATAAAAAAGAAGTTTTTATATTTCCATATTTCTTTCCATAATTATTTATTTCCACAGGCACATTTATTTATTTATTGCCCTATTATTTTATTTATGTACACATTTAAAGTATTTTTCCTTCTCTATGTGTTTGGTAATGAGGCTGGTGTTTTTATCACTGGCCTTTTGGTTGGTCAGTGACAGAGTCAGTGACAACCAATCAGCTCCTAAGAAAGTCTCAAACTCTCTTCAATACGTCCTCATGATTTATGAACACTTTAACAGGGAGTTATGAGACCAGCTCAGTCATTTTACTGACATTTCTGACTAAACTTTAGTTGCTGCTCATCTTAAACTTTGAATCAGAACCAGGTCTACAAATCAAAACATTTCTTAACAAACTCGTCATCAGCTCCTCCCTCTGTGTCCTGACAGCGAGACAAACAGGAAGTGCAGCCGCTGCAGAGGAAAAATGGATAATCCTGATGTCACCTTAGCATCATTTTAACAACACATCAAATCAATATAAACAAGTCACATTCTATGGCCAGAAATGTCTCCACAGTTCCTGCAGCTGGCTCCTCCTTTTTCCACATGTTGCTCGCTCAGGCAGAGTTGGGTGTAAAAAAACAAACAAACACTGTCCTCTGTAGCAGGACATGTTGGAGAAAGTACATCTCTAATCTAGTCCGTGATCACCTTGGGGTCCTGCTGGGAGAGCTGAATGAGGTGGTCGGGGAGAGGACGGTCAAGGATTTCCTACTTGGGAAGCTCCAAGGTGTAAGTCGCAGGGGCAGCATCCCAGTGTTCTTTCTTCAACATGTCCTGCTACAGCAAACAATGATTTTTTTTTTACACACATAACTCTGCCTGAGGGTCCAACATGTGGAAGAAGGGAGCTATCTGCCAGATACAGTATACGCAAGTACTTGAGCACATGTGTGTGTGTGTATGTATACAAATTCCCACATATGTTGCCACCCCTGAAAAATTCTTGCCCCTCCGTTGCCACCCCATAAATATTTTTCTAGATCCGCCCCTGGCTGCAGACGCCTGAGGAGAAGTCGCTTGCTGGATTGACCACTCCAAAGCTGGTGCCTCCAACAAGTTCTAACCAATAAAAGAGCCCCTCAAACACACACACATACCCTGACACTCCACTGACTCAGGAACAGTCACGGAGCTGCAGAGATGTCTGATTGCCAGTGACCATCATTTTCTTCTGCACAAAGAGGGAGGGAGTGTTAACTCAGAACATTTTTTATAAATCAGATTAGAAATGAACTCAATCTAGTGGCATCTTTTTTGGAGGATACCAACAACAACCAACATTATACTGCAGTTTAAAGTAATAACAGATTTAGAAATGCCTCCTTTAATCTAAACCTTCTGTTGTTCTTCT
>SSNR01000402.1:492801-520494 GCA_006937965.1 Callopanchax toddi
ATTTAAAGTAATAACAGATTTAGAAATGCCTCCTTTAATCTAAACCTTCTGTTGTTCTTCTAAACTATTGAAGACACCAAAGACATGCACTGGAACCTGCAGCCTCTCTGGACCTTCTGCAGACACACACTCTGCTTGCACTTCCACTCATGGACCTGGAGATGAGAACACTGGACTCGTCGTGCCTTTAGTTTTGCCTTTTCCACTTTGCTTTATTTGATTTCCTACGGAGCCCGTCTCATGACATGGTGGAAGAATTAGTATTTCGTGCGCACGAATTATTATTTCGTTCCCACGAAATAGTATTTCGTTCCCACGAAATAATAATTCGTGCGAACGTTAAACATATTTCGTTCCCACAAATTACTATTTTGTGGGAACGAAATAGTATTGATGATATTATCCCGCAGTCCCTCATCCATCTGCACCAGCCATGATAAGGATCTACCCACTGATGTTTGAGTGCCTTTTCTAATTCAGTTCTTGTCATGTTTACCTATCTTTGTCACTTTGTCATGAGCTGTATGACTTGTTACACAACTTTCAAACTTTCTACCACACGTTTAGTTGCGTGGAGTGGTAAACTCGTGTTTCTGCAGGACGCGCAGCCCTGTGTGGCAGGATGAGCATGATTGCTCCTGGTTTTATTGGCCACACCTGTAGCTGTTTTAGTGATTTCTATAAGGACAGCAGGTTGGATCAAAGCCCTGCCAAGGTGTGCTGGTGGACTGACAGGTCAGCTCACCTGTGTTCCTGGGATCGGCTGCTGGTGCAGCAGCGGGAGGTTGTCAGGCACTTGGTTGCCATCTCCTCTAGCAGGGGGGTGGGTAGAGATGGCGTTGGCTGGTGAGTGTGTGTGCTGTTTGTCGTCCCTCAGTGTGATAACACCATTATGTGCCACAGGTGTGAGCGAGCAGCCCAGGGAGTGACCGCCCTGGTCGCCAGGACGCTGCTCTTTTGCCTGTGGGGACTTTCGTCTCCAGCTCAGTGGAGCAGCGCTGCAACCTCCAGCCTCTCAGACAATGATTGGGACTCCGCTTGCCGCCGGATCAGTCCAGTCCAGTAGCAGCTGACAGGTCAGCTGGACCACGGCAGTTCAGCTTCTGGACTGCAGGACTCTATGGAGCCGTGGGACGGACGCTGGTCCCGGACTATTTATTAGAGCGTACCGGTGCTCGTGAGGGTGTGTGTGTGTGTGTGTGTGTGTTTGGGGAACAGTCGGGAGAGAGGGACTAACAAGGTGTCATTAACCATTTTCATGTATTTCTTTCAGTGGAGCTCGCCAGGAGGAGGTGGAGCCGGGCCCTCTGCAGAGGCAGCAGCTGGAGCAGTACCTAGGGTGGGTGTGGTGTGGTGCTCCCTCAGGTTTGTGGTCTGCTGCCCTGCAGGGTTCCGCCCCCTGCTGGTGGATCCCCACTGTTTGGTTGGGGCTTATGACTGTTTTGTTTTATTTGTAAATAAACCCATTATTTTAAACCTCCTTGGTCCTGTCTCCTTGGGGTAAACATGAGCCTTAGTGCTCCTTATTAACATCCACTCTGTCACACCTGCACACAAATCATGGCACTTTTAAAGTAGAGCTGAATGATAAAGGGCACACGGTATTTTAAACATAAAACCAGAGTCCAATATCTCCCAGAAATGACTGAAATGTCCCCAGTAATTCTTCTATCAGGGTGCAGCCAAAGAGCTGCATCCCCGCAATAATACGTGCAGCCACAGCTGACCAGTGCTGCCCTGCTGTGCGTGGAGTCCAGCCCGGGTCCCACGAATAATTAATTCGTGCGCACGAAATACTAATTCTTCCACCATGTCATGAAACGGGCTCCGTAATTTCCAATCACATGTTGAATCATTCCTTTGCCTTAAAGCGCCTTTGCACTAATATTTACTCCTGCTGTCCGTTTCTCCTTGAAGTGCCTAAAGAGGAGGGAGTGAAGCATCACATTTATCAGGCTGGTGACGTTTACTGCTTGTTTTATTTGTAACGCAGCAGGTTGAAGATGGTGTTGATGTAAAGCTGCTGGGATTCCAGGAATAAACAGCTGGAGTTCTGATGAGAAGACAGGGCTGTTGCTAGCCATTTTGGTGCCCTAAGCACAAATGATTTGTGGTGCCCCCACTTAGCCCCACCTGGTGCTTAGATCTGGAATACCACCATTGCAAGTTTGCAGTTGCCGGTCTGGTGCCCTGAAGTCTTACAAAGCCACGTATCTCACGAGGGTTAGGCTAAAGCCTGGGACACACAGAAGGCGGATGTGTTGCGCCCGCGCCGTTATAAAAGAAAAAACAATTATAGTTACAGAGAGTGGCTACACGGAGAGCGCAACAAAGCGTCCCAGAAACGCCGGTCCGTGCAAACTCGGAGGCACTAATTATAGGATCCGGTTCTATTTCACGTGCTGCGGATTTTACAGCTTTAAATTACTTTAAACAGCGATTTCCCAAGAAGCGTTCAGCTGCGTAGCGCGTCCTGTGATTCCAAAAGACCGCGGCGATTCCGTGGCGTTCCGCATCCGTCATCTGCGTGCCCCAGGCTTAACCCAATGTGGCTAGCTGTTATGCTAGCTCCGGAGTGTTTTCAGCTCATGATTCCTGATTTTTCCCATCTCTCCCTGCTTGAACACAGCTGATTTCTTTGACTGAGTGATGAACCGCTCCAGTAGAAAGCAGTGAAGGCTGAGGAGACATTTAACAGGGAGATTTAGGGCTTCCTGAGCAGAAACAATGCTAACGTTTTACTACAGTGATTTAGAACGGACACCGGGGGAGCCTAAACAAGCAAAACTGCAGAGTATCTCTTTAACAAAGTTCATTTTAACAACTGTCATTCAGATTATTATTTGCTTGTTGTCAGAGGATGATGTTAACTGAAATATGACATCACTCTCTTAAAATCTACAAAAGACAAATTTGATCAGAGACGGCTGGAAATAAAAGTTGATCAATTTCACACTGAAATGATCAAAGGACACAAACTGTCACTAAAACAGGAATCAGTCAGTATTAAACACCCAGACTGCTGCTGGTCCTCAAACCAGTCGGAACTTCTAAAGTCTTCATCCTGATGCTTCTGGTTTACAGTTCATCTGACAACCTGAACTCAGTCCTGTGTTTTGTTAAGGGACGATATGAGCTGAACTTTGACCTCTTCAATCAGACAAAACACATGAATCTAAATCTGCTGGACTCCAGTTCACTAACCAGGTGAACAGTTCACTAACCAGGTGAACTAGTTAACTAACCAGGTGGACAGTTCACTAACCACGTGAACTAGTTCACTAACCAGATGAACTAGTTAACTAACCAGGTGAACTACTTAACTAACCAGGTGAACTAGTTCACTAACCAGATGAACTAGTTAACTAACCAGGTGAACAGTTAACTAACCAGGTGAATCAGTTAACTAACCAGGTGAACCAGTTAACTAACCATGTGAACTAGTTAACTAACCATGTGAACCAGTTAACTAACCATGTGAACCAGTTAACTAACCAGGTGAACCAGTTAACTAACCATGTGAACTAGTTAACTAACCATGTGAACTAGTTCACTAACCAGGTGAACCAGTTAACTAACCATGTGAACTAGTTCACTAACCAGGTGAACAGTTCACTAACCAGGTGAACAGTTAACTAACCAGGTGAACTAGTTAACTAACCAGGTGAATCAGTTAACTAACCAGGTGAACCAGTTAACTAACCATGTGAACTAGTTAACTAACCAGGTGAACCAGTTAACTAACCATGTGAACCAGTTAACTAACCAGGTGAACCAGTTATCTAACCATGTGAACTAGTTTACTAACCAGGTGAACTAGTTCACTAACCAGGTGAACAGTTAACTAACCAGGTGAACTAGTTCACTAACCAGGTGAACAGTTAACTAACCAGGTGAACTAGTTCACTAACCAGGTGAAATACTGTAGTTCACATTGTTTCCACTAACAAGTTCAGAACAAGGACATAAACTGTAACCAGACTGACTGTGGAGGATGAAGCGGTTACAGAAAATGGATGGATGGATTTGAACATTTCCTAAGTATGGTTGAATAATAGTTTTACATTAGAGATGGTGTTCTTTAATTTACTGTTTATTTTTTAAGGTTTTTTTACTTGAAGAGCTGTGAATAATGTTTGTTGTAGTTTCACCTTATTGCCACAAGAGGGCGATAGATACCAAGGTTTTTCCAACTAAAAGCTCTGTAAATAATGCTTGTTGTAATATCGCAGAACCGCCACAAGAGGGCGGGTGTGTGTCAACAGAAACACAAACCAAAGACCAAAAAGTCACAAGATAGTTCACTGCTTTGTGCTACCATCCCAGCTGAATACATCTCACTTTATTAGCTAGCTGTTTTCAAACATTTCTGCCTTGATTTTTTTGCTCGCTTTATTCTGCAGTGCATGCAATCCCCCCCCCCCCCCCCCCCCCCCACACACACACACACACACCCTCCCACCCCCCACCTTGTCCTGGCCCCCACCATTGACAAGAGCAAATCTCTGCACTTGACAGGAAGTATATCACACAACCTTTTGGTCTGGTAAAAAAAAAGTACAGTTTAAAACTACACCTAAGTGCAGAGTATACACAGCACTTATAGTATGTATAGTGGATAGATCATTTAGTTTAATTTTCATGGTTTTTCTAAAAACTATTTTGTGATTCCAATCGTCGTCTTCTTCTTCTTCCTCCTCCTGTGAGTCTGGCGGGGTGGCGCTTTAACCCCCGTATTGACAGGCTGCCACTGCTACTCCTGTCAGTGGTGCATGTACTATTAAATACCTCTAACTTGCTCAATTTTTAATGAACGGTTTGCTTTGTTATAAACGTCAGACGTGGCTGTGAAATATAGTAGTAATGGCTGGGAATCTCATAAACTGTGCAAGCCTATACATATAATAAGGTTTGTCATAAGGTAAACTGTTTGTAAATCCATCCATCCATCCATCCATTTTCTGTAACCGCTTATTCCTCCACAGAGGGTCGCGGGGGGAGCTGGTGCCTATCTCCAGCGGTCAAGGGGCGAGAGGCGGGGGACACCCTGGACAGGTCGCCAGTCCATCGCAGTGTTTGTAAATCCGTTAATATTTAATTGAGCTGAGAGTATTTTTATTTAAGTTGATCACTCACCTTCCTACTGCTACCATAGAGAGAGGAACGTCAGCTGACTGCAGTAAATAGCCGTCCTTTAGCTACGCCGTCTATCTAGCGTTTATATATGATATTTATGATGGGGCCCACCAAGATGATCTGTACCTATAGGGCCCAGAATTATGTGCTACGCCCCTGTACATAATACACCCACTATTAAAGTGATAATATGCATCCTATCTTCTCCTTGAGCCAGTCTGTGCTAATCTGACTCTTTACAGAGTTAATGAAAAGTCACTTAGCCCCATCTGGTGATTAGATCTGGAATACCACGATTGCAAAATCTCCGTAGCCGTCACGGTACCCAGGAAGTCACGTGTCTCCAGTGTTGCCAGATGTACGATAATTATTGTATTTGTAGGATAATTTAGCACTCTGTACTATCAATAATTCCATAAATACGATAATTTGAGTCCTTTGTGGTATGGAATTTGTGTAAGAGATGCTTGTTTTAATCATTGTGTTAGATTATTTAAAGCTAAAACTCCTTTAAAGATTATAATTTTGCAGTGTTTGATATACTGATATTAAAGGCACTCAGTAGCCAGGTAAACAATGTAGCTTTTAACGTTTTTTTTTAAAGCCTCTTAACAATGTTCCAACGTAGTATAGCCATAAATATATTGTGAAGATAAAAAAATCCTGAAAGAAATCAATAAAGTAGTTGTCCCGCAGTTCTCTAAAAACTTCAGCCAATCCTATCGTTCAGACCGAACGATAGGATTGGACAATCCAGCTGTCTGTCTGCCGCATTTCCTCACTGCTTGGATTGGCATTAATCCGCCCGGACACATTTTGGGGCAGAACATCCCGGAAGTGAAAGTAAAGTAGAAGTAGGACAGAGAGCCGGCGGGTGATTCCATTTTAAGATAAAAATACCAGAGTCCCCCCAAGAAGCACCTTTTCAGCTAGCAGGAAACTAAAAACGTTTGGAGGTGAAAAGAGGAAAATCTGGGGGAACGTTTCTGCGGCTGGAGTTAGACTCTGCTTTGTCACCTTTACAAACCGTGGTCCTATGTCGGCGGGAGGCTGGCGTATGGATTTTACCTGACGGGAGGCGTGAGTTCACCAAGACGTGTTTCTGTAAACTAGCTAGGAGACCTCGTTTGTTTACCTGGATACTGAGTATGGCTTTAAAACCTGGGTTAAGGCAGTAACTTAGTAGTGTACAATACTTTTTCTTAAAAAATGATAATTTTAAGATCCTGGTACGATACTTTAACATTTCCAACCTGGCAACACTGCCTGTCTCACGAGGGTTAGGCTAACCCAAAGTGGCTAGCTGTTATGCTAGCGCTGGAGTGTTTTTATCTCATGATTCCTGATTTTTTCCCATCTCTCCCTGCTTGAACACAGCTGATTTCTTTGAAGGAGTAAATAACCGCTCCTGTAGAAAGCTATGAAGGCTGAGGAGACATTTCAACAGGTAGATTTAGGCGTTTAGAAGCTGAGACAATATGCTAACTTGTGTAATGCAGTGATTTAAAACGGACACCAGAGGGAGCCCAAAACGAGCAAAACTGCATATTATCACTTTAAAGAATAGTAAATAGAATTAAATATTTAAAATAATGTTTTTCTTCTTATTTTATTCCATTGGAGATCAATGGAGGTGGTCAAGCAGCTTGTTTTTGTAGACTTGCGCAGACATGGAAAACGCCTTTTTCCGAGGCCCGTGAACGCAGCCCGGTCTGTTTAAGAGAGTGGGCGGGGCGTGAGCTGGCTACGTTAACTAGATTGACCCCGGAGCGCCACACCAGAAAATCCCAGCTGCTTTGTCACCGCTCGGGCCGTGTTCTGCTCCTCTTCCCGCTCTACGTTGATCTTTTTCACACTGTCGGACCTTTCCGGAGCGCTGTGGACTTGCTGGCGGAGTCTGGGAGCTTCAGTCCGGCTGTGTGAGGCGTCACTAGGTGGTGAATTTGGGCAGAAGAGGCGGACGGCGCTCGGCTGATGATGGCAGAGTAAACACGTCGGTGCGCCGAGACCTGAGCTCCAGATCGGGGTCGGTAACCGTGCCGTGACGACATGTGGACGGCGGCCGCGTGCTGCGTCCTGCTGCTGGGGAGCTTTGTGCGACCTGTTGGAGGTAGGAACCCTCAACACAGTCCGCTGGTCCTCAACCGGACTCGGTCTGGACCTGAACAGGTTGGGGACGGGTGACGTCACGACATCAGAACAGGACTACAGCTTGCTCACATGTTGGCCTACAGAGAGATTTAATAATAACAATAAACATTGTTGTTCCAAAAACTGAATTAATGCAGAAATGATGAGTAATAACGTTTGAGTCTGTCATTGGCAGCAACACAAAATATACCAAATCAAGTGGGTAGGAACATATCCATGCTCCCCATCAAGAAGCTCCTCTGCAGAATCAAACCTCTTGTTTTTACATTCATACAAATGTCAACCTGCTGCAGCGTCACAGATGTTTCTGTGAGGGTGAACCAGACTGCAGGTTGATGTTTGTTTCTTGTGAAATCATCTCCAAAAGCCTGTCGATGATCTCTTCTTAGGTCTCAACATGTGTATGAGTGGCAGTGCTACTTCCTGTGAGGACTGCCTCATGATCCACCCCAGCTGTGCCTGGTGTTCACAGCAGGTAAAGCACCATGCACACACCTGGCTGCACAGACCCTGTGTTACAGCAGTGGGGGCATCATTCATTCATGATGTTTAGCTCTAGAGCTGACTTCACATATCGGATTGTTTAAAGAGCATATTTTAAGTTAGACACTCCCTTAAACAAATGTTTAGAGAAATATAATAGAAACTTTTTCTGAATAAAAATTGACACAAATTCAGCTTATTTAGGCTTTTGGATTCATTTATGTGAGAATTGTCTTTTTTCACCAAACCGGAAGTGACGACGGTGCCGGGAGACCGTTCATTCTCTATATAGAAAACTGATACAGTCATCGCTGCTTGTGAGGAGCAAAACAAACCCCCAGAGTGCCGTTATTTGATTACTTTATTACTATAGTGAGAAGTTATTTTATCAAGATTAAAAAAAACGAAGAAAAGATAAAAACAATCAATCACCATGCCGGTAAGGAAGCCGTCCCGTTGTTGTTGACTCAGTGTCCTGACAGACTGGCGATTGGCATTCACAAACATAATAATTTAGCATTTTTGATTAAAATGAATTCACACCGACTGGATTAAAGAGCGCTCTAACCTAAAACTAACAACTCATCGCCGACAGCGAGCAGGCAGCTGGCAGACTAGAGCGGTGCCAGTCTGAGATGTTAAAGTAGTTTAGCTTTAAAAAAATCTAACACAATGATTAAAACAAGCATCTGTTACACAAACTCCACACAACAAAGGGCTCAAATGATCATATTTATGGGATTATTGATCGTACAGAGTGTTAAATTATCCTACAAATACTTTATTTATCTACATCTGACAACACTGTAAGCAGCGCCACCTAGCTAGGAGCTCCCTTAGCTGACGTCACAGGTCCACATATGAAAAAAAAAGCGTTTTTAGAAGCTTTGCAAAAAGGGGCACTTTGGACTAGAAAAATGGTTTAAAAAAAGGTATTGTAAAACAAAATACCCTCAATAAACATTTCAATTAGTATTTTTGGACAGAGTTTTATCAGAATTAAAAAAAAAAAGAACTTAAAATATGCTCTTTAAGGTGTTCCTGTTTGACCCGTCCTAAAGACGATCCCAGCTGAGCATGCAGATTTAAGGACTGTGTTTTGTTTTGAAGTCACAGGATCAGTTTAAATTCAGATCTTAATCCTTAACTCACCATTAATCACAAGGTGTAGAAGACAGTGGTGAGACCAGCTGTGCTGTGTGGTCTACAGCAGAGGCACTCCATCACAACTCTGAACATGCTGAGATTCTCTTTAGGAGCCAGAGATGGACAGGATCAGGACTGAGTCCATCAGTGGGACGGACCATGTTGGATGTTTAGAAGACCAGATCAGGAGACTCTGAAGGGAAATCCTGAAAGAAGATGAACCAGTCCACACGTCCTCTGTTCTGAATTTCATGTTCTTTATATGTCAAATTAATTTTCTCCAACCTAGTGAGGAGTAATCTGATGAGCGTTACTTTTATTATGATAACAAATAAATGAACCCTGTAATTGCTGAGCTGTCATCATTTTTATAAAGACGTGTTTTTGTGTTATCAAGTCAGCGTTGCTTCTTCTTCCCTTCCTGCAGGACTTTGGGGGGAGTCGGTCTCTGATCTCACGATGTGACTTCAGGTCAAACCTGTTGAAGAGAGGCTGTGAGCCACGCTCCCTTGAATTCCCCACAAGCAGCATTTCCGTCCTACAGAACACACCGTTGAGTTCTAAAGGGTCTGGATCAGCCCAGTACGATGTGGTCCAGATTATGCCTCAGAAGGTCTCCCTCAACCTGCGGCCAGGTAACAATCTGCTACACGATTGTAGTTGAGGGCAGACCTCCCACCGTGAGTCCTGACGTTTTATCCTACCCTCACAGGAGACCAGACGTGGTTCAGTCTGCAGGTGCGGCAGGTGGAGGACTACCCAGTGGACCTCTACTACCTGATGGACTTGTCTCTTTCCATGAAAGACGATCTGGACACCATCCGGAACCTGGGCACCAAGCTGGCAGAAGAGATGGGGAAGCTCACCAGCAACTTCAGGCTGGGCTTCGGCTCCTTTGTGGATAAAAACATGTCGCCTTTCTCCTACACCTCACCCAAGTATCAGGAGAATCCCTGCAGCGGGTACGAAGCAGTTACTAGAACTTATATCAAGTGTGATTCCTTAATGTCTTTAGACGTGTTTAAAACGTTTCTCTGAGCTGGAGACACCAGACATCACTGGACAAATGGTCGTAATGTGGGAGTGGAAGCACCACCTTTAAATATGAAAGCCGCACTGTGGATTGTTTCAGCAAGAGAGCAGTTTTTGAATCCAATTAACCACGTCTCCTCCCAAAACACCTCAACGCTCGTGTGCACACAGCGCTTGACTTCAGTCTGTAAGCTGGGCATACACTGTGCAACTCCTGCTCAAACTATGATTACATTGTAGGTTCAATCACAAATCATGATCTCACACTGCGAGGCTCTGAGCCGTCTGTTCCTGCTGCTTCTGATACGTAGCTCTGTAGCAGCGAGCTGCTGCTGGACTGAGAACCCGGAAATGACAAAACACTCGGTCCTGAATGAAGTTCTTGACCAAAAATAAACGTGTATCCTTGGCAAGCCTTGTCATTCTGTGAAGAGAAATGTTTAAAAATAAGAATAAATCCCTCAGTAGTCGAGGGATGGAAAACTATTAGTAGAAATGAGCTCTGACTGTCTCCTCCATGATGGCTGAGACCGTACAGAGAAACACGGAGCGTCCTGTACCAGAGCGCCCCCTACTGCTACAGGTTTGCTCGAAGCGCGTGCACGTTGACAGAAAGCAGAAATTTGAATTTTATTGGCTGAAAACGTTTGCCAGTCAGAAAGAATGCAAAGGGGTCTCTAGGAGGAAGGAGGGTCTTCATCAGACTAACATACGTTGTGGATCTCTACCCATAGATCATAGTTTAAACATTTAGAAAACTGTGATCCTTAGAAAAATGCTCCAGATGTCTGCTTTAAGTCCAGCTTCCTCCACGTAGACACCGGCTGTCAGTGATGGTAGCAGCTGAGTGGAGGGTGTTTACCCTGGAGGTGAGACTGCACTGCTCTAACGCTACATCACGCATCACTTCCTATCTAGGTCATAGTTGAGCTCTGGGCTGTGTGTGTGTGTGTGACGGTGGTCTGACCCCTGCAGACCCAGCTGCCTCCTGTCATTGCTGTGCTGCTGATACTTTAGTAGCATTAGAGAAAATCACCTTCAGTGTTGTGTAAAAGTATTTGCCTCCTTACAAACTTCTTCTGTTTTTGCTGACTCGTCACGCTGAAATGTTTCAGGTCAGCAGACAAAGATAATGTGAGTAAATATAAAATGTAGTTTTTCTAGTTGTTTAGGGAAGAATCTCCCTGAACTAGCCTGACCCTGTGGGGGAAGTTTATAATAACAGGTTGTAACTCCTGGTCTCTGTGGAGGAATTCTTCTTCACAGACTTATTCCAATTCAGACACACTGGAGGGTTTTCTATCATTAAAGACCTGTTAAGGTCAAAGGTCAGAGTTCTCCTTCAGGATTTCCTGGTAGCCATCAGAATTCATGGTTCCATCAGTTCCAGCCTCTCTGGTCTGATAAAGCCAGTCTCTGGTCCAGTCTGACCTCCAGGTCCTCACCCTGACCAGAACCTCCACACTAACCAATCAGCTGTTCTCTGGTCGGTTCTCTTTCCTTTCAGGCTGCTCTAGCTGTGGACAGGAGGACGATGACTGTTTGAAAACACTTAACTGAGTTACTGAAGCCTCTAATTTCCCTCTGGGGTTTTTTATTTGATTGGTTGATAAATCGGTTGGACTGATGTGCTGCTCAATTTCATTCCAGTGGAGGCAGTGAGGACGGACTTGGTTTTATAAAGTAGCGGGTAGAGAAAGTACTTATTACTTTAAGTAGTACTGTTTTCTCCAGCTCCAACATAAAACTCTGTGAATCTGTGTACAGATACAAGCTGTTCCCTAGCTGCGTCCCCACCTTCGGTTTCCGCCACATCCTGCCTCTGACGGACAAAGTGGACCGTTTCAACGAGGAGGTCCAGAAGCAGATGGTGTCTCGGAACAGAGACGCTCCTGAAGGTGGAT
The DNA here is from genome assembly GCA_006937965.1 of Callopanchax toddi. Lineage (NCBI taxonomy): Eukaryota > Metazoa > Chordata > Actinopteri > Cyprinodontiformes > Nothobranchiidae > Callopanchax > Callopanchax toddi. The sequence goes on from SSNR01000402.1 coordinate 504,654, forward strand.
TTGATGCCATCCTGCAGGCTGCCGTCTGCCAGGTGAGCATGTGTGGATGCTCCTGCAGCTGGAGGTGTTCCAGCCTCAGGTAAACTGTTTGATGGTTAATGAACGGCAGCAGGTGGGTCGGACAGGAAGCGCCGTCTGGTGCGGCTGCTTAAACAGGAGCACCCAGTTTCCTCTCATACTTGAAATGTTTTCTGCTCTCGCCTTGTAATTTACTATGAGCTGCTGCGTTTCCAGCGCTCGCTGGTTGAAGGCGGAGCAGCCTCCGTCTGATTTAGTGTGTTCAGCTGACGGTTCTAAATCAGAACCTCTGGGTTCTCACAACCATTAACAACAACAAAGTCTTTACACCTGTTCTCTTCATCAGTTTTATTAAGTTACAAGCATTTTTTATTTTATTCATGACTCTTTTATTCTTGGTGTTCAGATTGAAGTCGTTGACTTTTGAGTGATTTTTTGTATTTTTTTAATGCTAGGCTGCTCAGAGGAGTTTTGCTGAAACTTTTCTACTTTTTGGCCATTTGTGTGATGATTTGTAACCATAGCAACGACAGACTGTTTAGAGGGAGCAGCTAACCTCAAAAACTGAAATGCTTGAGCCGAACTGTGACCCAGAGTCCCAGATGAGTTGAAGACGAGACCTAAATAGACGATCTGTGTTGGTGATGGATGGGTTTGTTTTCGTTGTGTTTGACTCCTCTTGTGACGGCGAACGCTGCTCCACACACACACACACATGCAGTGTGAGAACATTCTGTTGCTCTTTAGAAGCTTCTCTATCCACAGCTCTGCTGAACAAAGAGCTCTCAGCTGATTGGTTGAAATGCTGCTTGTTGTCAGCAGTTTGCATTAGTCAGCACTCTGCTTCCTGTTGATTCTGGACCGGACCAGACCGGACCGGAGTGTCGGGAGAAAACTCCTGATTGCCGTTTCACTCCTTTTATCATGTGTTTTGATAAACCGGATATTCATGTATATGTAAACACACACACACACACACACACACACACACACACACACACACACACACACACTGAGGTTGCACTAGAACTTTTCATTGCGTCCTTTTGACTGACAGGGTTTTATACATATTCAACAGCACTGAGTTTAAATAACGATCTGTCTAAACGAGCTGAACATGTCGTCACACATCAATCAAATCATGAAACATTTTCACCACAGTGACAAAACCACCGCCTGTGGCCCCAGTAGCTGCTAATAAACGAATGCAGAGGAGCAGATCTACAACACCAAGATTAGAAACCAATCTGTGAACATCCTGGGTTCATACAGCTGTGTTTCCTATAGCAGGATCAATAAAATGATCTCTGTTCTACACTGTTCTTGTGTTGACAGGAGAGAATCGGCTGGAGGAAAGGAGCCTACCACCTGCTGGTTTTCGCCACAGATGACGTTCCTCACCTGGCCCTGGACGGCCGGCTGGGAGGTCTGGTTCAGCCCCACGATGGACGGTGTCACCTCAACGAGCAGAACGAGTACAGCGCCTCCACCAAGATGGTAAAGGAGCATCACTGACCTGTTACTACTTACTATTTACTACTTACTGACCTTCTAAGGACAGACATAGGGCAGGGCCAGAGTGGAGCTCTTTGTCAGGGTTTGCAGCCTCAGTGTGATACTTTTACAAAAATGTTTTCCAAAGGAAAGAAACAAAGGAAGAAACATTTATTTTTCAAGTTAAAAAGTAAAATTGTTCAATTATAGAAAATAAATAAATAAAATTTAAACATTCTAAAAAACAAATGAAATTGAAAAGTTACAAAATACAAACTTTAAAAAGTTAATTGAATACTTAAAATTGAAGAAATATAAAACAGATGTAAGTTTAGATGTGTAAATGTTTACACACACACACACACACACACACACACACACACACACACATACACACACCTTCACTAATGACACAAACACTTTTTCATCCGTTCTTTAATTTAATTTGAATTCCCAACAAAGTAGCACACTCGTTTCAACAGGACACGACGAGTGACGCGAGCCACTGGTGACAGAAACCGTCCTATCTACATCCCTAGTCAGAATTTATTTCTGTAAATCTGAGTTCTTTGAGGTGAATCATCAGGTGACAACTGAACAACAATCACTGACTGGTATCAGCCCATAAAAACAAATCACTTCCTCTCTACTAGAAACTGTAGCTGAGGCTGGTTAGACCAGTCAGCTGAGGCATTAGGCTCCGCCCACTCTGATCCTGGTTCTGGAGGTTTCGTCCTGTTCAGAGTTTTCCTTCATCACCGATAAAAGATCTTAAACCTGCCTTTAAAGTGGATCAGAGGTGTAAGAGCCCTGAATCCTGATGCGTTAGGAGGTGAATCCTCTAGTTCTTCTCTTGCTACAGACTTTTCTCACATGATGACAAAAGCATGCCGGTGAGTTGGTGTGACTTCCTGCTCCACATCTCGAGTGCCCAGACTCTAACTCCACAACGCCAGACGGGATTTCCTGGCTTCACTTTTCAACAACAGGCTCGTTATTTATGTCTGTCGATGGCTGAGAGCTGAAGTCCTGAAGCTCTAAATGGAACCACCAAGCTCTCTAAACTCCCCAGTTCCAGTCCCAGTGTGGATCTGATCACAGAACCCTGAGTGGTCTCAGGTCACCAGCTCTTTATTTCCTGAAGAGCTGCGTTTTTACACAAGCGGTTTGCTCGTTGGTGATGTATGATGGTGGGGCTTACTGGGATGTAACCTTACCCAGTCAGAGTGGATACTCTCATGATGAATCGTTGCAGGACTACCCGTCTCTGGCTCTGCTCGGGGAGAAACTGGCAGAAAACAACATCTTCCTCATCTTCGCTGTGACCAAACGGCTGTACGTGATTTACAAGGTACTCTACTTTGACTTAAGATTCAGTAACCTGTCTGTAGATGTTCTGGTGACCTGTTCTTACTGGTGACCTGTTCTGTGTTCTTACTGGTGACCTGTTCTGTGTTCTTACTGGTGACCTGTTCTGTGTTCTTACTGGTGACCTGTTCTGTGTTCTTACTGGTGATCTGTTCTGTGTTCTTACTGGTGATCTGTTCTGTGTTCTTACTGGTGATCTGTTCTGTGTTCTTACTGGTGACCTGTTCTGTGTTCTTACTGGTGACCTGTTCTGTGTTCTTACTGGTGACCTGTTCTGTGTTCTTACTGGTGACCTGTTCTGTGTTCTTACTAAGAATTTCACAGCACTCATACCTGGAACCACAGTGGAGATCCTGGACCAGGACTCGAAGAACGTCATCCAGCTGATTGTTGCTGCCTACAGTGTGAGTTAATGTCCTGTGTTGTGTTTTTGATGATGGAGAGATGAAATGAGGGGACTCAGGCTGCAGCTTTCATGTCTGCAAGATACTTCTGGGTGCTTGAAATCCTTGAAAATGGTTGAATGTCAGTATGCTGTCCTGGATCAAGCTGCACAAGGTGGCAGCTTGTTTTCTCTGTCTGACTGAAGGCGTTGTATTGTTTGAGTGATTCTGTTGTTCTGGTCTGAATGCTCCACTGCTTGGAGGTTTGTTGGGATGGATAACAAAGACGGAAAGGAGGAAACATGAATGTAGAGTAGGAGCAAATGGAGAGAGAGGAAGAGGAAGTTTAAACCATCACTTCATCCATCCTAACGGGGAACGTGAGATCTCTCCTGAATCAGATAGACCAGCATGAAGCTCTGATCAGGATCCATCCAGAACCGGTTCAGGATCAGATCCAGACTCCAACATGTCCCAGACAAGTGTTCACCTAGAACCAGGGACCCTCAGGCACTTTGAAGTGTCCTTTAAACCTCCAGGTAGGAATCTTGGTGTAACTCGATTCAGCTTTGACAGTTGGTCCTGTTAGATCTCTGGTTCTTCTCCTGTTTTGGGGACATCTTGAACAAGACGATCTCTAATAGAAGATAGAGCCTGGTCACTGAGAGCTGTAGAAATCTGATCTCTCATCAGAACTCTGGCAGCATCTGGATCAGCTGAAGGCTCTAAGAGAACGTTTAGAACATCCTGATAATAGAGAATTAATCAGGGATCAATGAGTGATGGATAGTTTCTCTGTCACTTTGTGTCAGGGTGGTTCTAGTTCTAGCAATAAGGTGGAAGAAATCAGTCCAGTAACATGTTTTATCTGAGAGGTAAAGGACAGATCCTGGTCCAGAATAAGACCAAGGTTCCCTCCATCAGTACAGGTTCCTCCATTCAGAAGGACTGAACCACTACAGGGGCTCGGGTCCAAAAACCACACAGGGCTCTACGGTAACTTCTTTAGCTCATAGCGCCGGTGCTACAGAGGTAGCAGGTTTTGTAGCACAGAACAAAACGTTGTAGCACCAGATAAAAATTCAGCTACAATATCTAAAAGGTAAAATTAATACTTATTGTTTTTAAAACAATGACAAAGTGCTTATAATGAAAACACTAACAAAAAATATATTCAAACATGTTTGTGTCGGTGTCATTTCAAAAAGAACATTTGTTCATTCAGATTAGTGTAGATGTGTTCAAAGTGTGAGTGTGCTGAGAAATGTGTGTAATAGTGTTTAACTGTAGTGTGCATCCTGTGTGAGTTTTAGAAGAACCATGGACAATATTAGAGTTTGTATACATATAGTGATGTGTGGTTGTTGAGTTATCTGATTTGATCATTTTCTTTTTTTTAATTTGATCTTTTTCGGCGCTTCAATACAGTTCTGGCAGGGCGGGGCCACAGGGGTGGCACTGGCCACCCTTGAAATCTGATTGGCCATTCTGCCTGGCCACGCCCACCAGAGCTGTCAATCAGTTTGTTGAAATAGTTTAGTGGAACACTTTGCTAAAAACACAAAAACAGATGTATCCAAGCTGTCATAATATTTGGTGTATTGTTAATAAATTCAGAAACTATAATTCTACTTTATAGTAATTTTGATGTTGAAGCACCTTCACAGGCAGACTGTTTGTGATGGTGTAGTGAGACTGATGTATTTAAATGTTCATTTGTCTTCTACTGATCGTGTTCTCCCTGATTTAGAACCTACTAAACAGACCCATGTGTTTTACTTCAGTAAATAAATGAGTTATTAAAACTTTGGTCTGCTGTCGATTGCCATTCAAGACTGCAGAGCATTTGAATATAAAGACCTTTTAGTGTGCCACCCTTGTACTGTCTTTGCCACTGCCTGCCTGCCTGCCCCCCTCCCCCCTCTAGATCCGCCCCTGGGGCGGAGCTGCAGCAGCGTGTCAGGCGGACTTCAGTGTGAAGCCGTCTCTCTCCCTGACTCGGACCGTGGACCCGTTTACAGACATCGATGTGATCCATTAAGATGTTTAGTTCCACTGGTTTAATGCGTGTCTGTGATTAAACCACAGGGAGACTTTTAGGATCGCTAAGAGGTTTTTTCCGAACAGCTGACAGGCGGAAGAGACGGAAATCTGTTGCTAGATGAGAACTTTAATCCATACCAGTGCGCAAGTACTGGCTTTATGTATTTTACACGCTTTACATTGTTTTAACATTTTAAAACTTAATTCTGAAGGTGTGGAGGTTTTTTTTTGGCCGTGGTGGTGCGCCACGAGGAAACCCTGATAGCACGAGTGCTACGTCCAAAAATAGCTTATAGCACAGACCGTTTTAATGTCTCACTGTCCAGCCCTGCCACAACCTCGGTCTGGTCTGAGTTTAAAAATAAAATGATTACTAGTCATCCAGGATTTAATGTCTTTCAGACATGCTGGTAGTCTGATGACCTGATTAGACTCATCGGACGTTATGGATGCACAGAACTGAGTTTCATCGTCATAACAAAAAATGTTTATGCATCTTTAAAGGTGCTTTAAACCATCACTGACATAAAACAGGACAGGAGCAGGTCTACAGCAGAGAAAGGACTCGTGGTTCTGTGCAGGTGAATTAAACAAACTAATGATTGAATTACATTACAAAGTACTAAAAGCTTCTGGGGCAGAAGTCTCTGAGGTAGTCAAACAACTACACAGCGGCGGAGCCCTGGGGGTGGATGAGATCCGACCTGGGTATCTGAAAGCTATGGATGTTGTAGGTCTGTCGTGGTTGACACGTCTCTGCAACATTGCGTGGTCATCGGGGGCAGTTCCTGTGGAGTGGCAGACCGGGGTGGTCGTTCCCATTTTTAAGAAGGGGGACCAGAGGGTGTGTTCCAACTATAGGGGGATCACACTCCTCAGCCTCCCTGGAAAGGTCTACTCCAGGGTCCTGGAGAGGAGGATCCGGTCGATGGTTGAACCTCAGATAGAAAAAGGAAAGGGGTGGGGTGGATTTGGGGCCACTTGCGTATATACCTCAGTACAACGTAGTGGAATTTGTCCTCTGCATTTAATCCATCCCTGAGGGAGCACTGGGCAGCCATTGGCGAGGCAGTTGGAGGTTCAGTATCTTGTCCAAGGATACTTCGACACATGGCCGGGCCAGGGTTTTGAACCCGCGCTCTCTGACATGGGAGGCGAGCTCTCTTGCCACTGCACCATGGTCGCCTCAGAGCAATGTGGTTTTCGTCCTGGTCGTGGAACTGTGGACCAGCTCTTTACCCTCGCTAGGGTGATGGAGGGGTCATGGGAGTTTGCCCAACCAATCCACATGTGTTTTGTGGATTTGGAGAAGGCTTATGACCGTGTCCCCAGGGACACCCTGTGGGGGCGCTCCAGGAGTACGGGGTGGATGGTCTTTTGTTAAGGGCCATTCAGTCCCTGTACCAGAGGAGTGTGAGTCTGGTCCTCATAGCCGGCAGTAAGTCAGACCTGTTCCCAGTGAGGGTTGGACTCCTCCAGGGCTGCCCTTTGTCACCGGTCCTGTTCAGAACCTTTATGGACAGGATTTCTAGGCGCAGCCGTGGTGTGGAGGGTGTTGAGTTTGGTGACAGGAGAATCTCGTCTCTGCTTTTTGCAGATGATGTGGTCCTCCTAGCTTCATCAGGCTCTGACCTTCAGCTCTTACTGGGGAGGTTCGCAGCTGAGTGTGAAGCGGCTGGGATGAGGATCAGCACCTCCAAGTCTGAGACCATGGTTCTCGGTCGGAAAAGGGTGGCTTGCCAACTCCGGGTCGGGAGAGAGATCCTGCCTCAAGTGGAGGAGTTCAAGTATCTCGGGGTCTTGTTCACGAGTGAGGGAAGGAGGGAGCGGGAGATGGACAGGCAGACTGGGGCAGCGTCTGCAGTGATGCGGACGCTGAACCGGTCTGTTGTGGTGAAGAAGGAGCTGAGCCAGAAAGCAAGGCTCTCGATTTACCGGTCGATCTACCTCCCAATCCTCACCTGGTCATGAGCTTTGGGTAATGACCGAAAGAACGAGATCGCGGATACAAGCGGCCGAAATGAGTTTCCTCCGCAGGGTGGCCGGGCTCAGCCTTAGGGATAGGGGGAGGAGCTCGGACATTCGGGAGAGACTCGGAGTAGAACCGCTGCTCCTCCATGTAGAGAGGAGCCAGCTGAGGTGGTTCAGGCATCTTGTTAGGACGCCCCCTGGACGCCTCCCCAGGGAGGTGTTTCAGGCATGTCCTGCCGGCAGGAGGTCCCCGGGTCGACCCAGGACACGCTGGAGAAAATATATCTCTGGTTTGGCCCCGGAGCGCCTTGGGGTCCTGCTGGAGGAGCTGGTAGAAGTGGCTGGGGAGAAGATGGCCTGGGCTGCCCGACTTGGGATGCTGCCCCCGCGACCCGGATAAGCGGAAGAAGGCGAGGCGAGTACTAAAAGCTGTAGAACTGTTTGTTTATTAACTAAATATTGTGGCTAATAAGAAAAACAAAACCTGAAATATATGTTTGATTCTTGCCTGTAATGGAGAAAATGGATTACATTTTTCCAACGTTCACATCCTTCTGACTTATCGTTCCCTTTGGTCTCTATTAGCTGAACGACAGCAGAGTAATGATCGGTTCTGATATTGAGGTGACGACTGAACCACAGCTCCACTCAACATTCCACTCTCTCCTGTTCCGACTTGTCAGGATTTCTTGAGCGTTAAATGTTTTGTGGACATTGAAGTGTTGCCTCCTCCATGTTGGTACACTGAGACTAGACTGTGTGCTGCTCAGAGGCAGACTTAGCAAAGGTCGGCGATAACCGATACTAGGAGCCTCATAAAATTCCTGCAGTAAAGATTAGATTTCTTTTATGTAGGTTGTTAAATTTCAGTAAATGTATTAAAAATTTGTTTTAAAAAAGTACTTCAAAATGCCTGTTTTTGTTAGCATTACTAAAGTATGATATCAAGTATAGTATCTAGTAAGGCTGTTTGATATTGACGACAATGGATAAAGTATTTTTTCCATTTTCTCTATTGATATATTTCACTAACCTAAAGAAACATGCTCTACGTGTTTGTTCTTTATTAAGATATTTCCTATTGCTGAATACTACTTAGATGAATAATGACTAGTCTTCACTGATACCCTGGTTACCAGAGTGACCGTCTTCACTGATACCCTGGTTACCAGAGTGACTGTCTTCACTGATACCCTGGTTACCAGAGTGACTGTCTTCACTGATACCCTGGTTACCAGAGTGACTGTCTTCACTGATACCCTGGTTACCAGAGTGACTGTCTTCACTGATACCCTGGTTACCAGAGTGACTGTCTTCACTGATACCCTGGTTACCAGAGTGACTGTCTTCACTGATACCCTGGTTACCAGAGTGACTGTCTTCACTGATACCCTGGTTACCAGACCCCTGAAGTGTTCCTATTTCTCATCCTGCGATCAGTAGTTAGTCCAGAGGTGGTGAAATGGGTTCTTTGTTGTTCTGTCTTTCTCTGTAGCCACTATTCAACATAGATGACAGATTGTATGATTCAGCTAATCCACTAGCGGCTAATGACTAGCCTCTCCAGTGCTAGTGTCAGCCTATCCAGGCTAATGGACAGCAGATGGAGGAGGCACTTAGTATATTTAGCATTAGTTATTAGCCTCTCCGATGCTAACTCCAGTGAGCATTAAGCAGTCTCCTTCTCATTTGCTGCTCAGGTTGCAGTGCCAGCCTGTCATTAGTCAGACCAGTAGCTGGCTTCAGAGTGGAGAGGGCCTCCTGCTGCCACTGGATGCACAGAGTCCTTCTACAAGAACATGATGAGGATGACTGTGAAGCTGTTAAGATTGTTAACAAGTTTGTCCGACTCTTTCTTCTGATCTCAAGCTGCAGCGACTAAATGCAGCGTGAGGTCTGTGGTCCAGGGAAAGGGGTGGTCTTTGAGGTGGGGTGCCGTGTGGCCCAGACGGAACTGGTGCGGGGTCTGAATCTGAGCTGCTGCAGCATCTTACACCCCCTGCATTCATCTGTCCTTCTATCCTGACTAGTCTCCAGTTCCCCTCAGCCTGATGCTGCCACCACCATGCCTCAGTGTAGGGATGCTGTTGTCATGGTGATGAGCGCTGCCTGCTTTCCTCCTGACACCAAAGAGTTCATCAGACTAGAGAGTTTAGTTCCTCGTGGTCTGAGAGTCCTTCAGGTGCCTTTTAGTAAACTCCAGGTGGACTGACATGTTCCTTTTACTAGAGTGTCTTCAGTCTGGACTCTACCATACAGGCCTGATTGGTGGACTGCTGCAGAGCTGATTGTCCTTCTGGAAGGTTCCCCTCTCTCCACAGAGGAACTGGAGCTCTGACCATCAGGTTCTTGGTCTCCTCCCTGACTAAGACCCTTCTCCCTGATCACTCAGTTAGATGACCAGCAGCTCCAGAAGGAGTCCTGGTGGTTTAGAACCTCTTCTACTTCCAGATGATGGANATTGACTGTCTTCACTGATACCCTGGTTACCAGAGTGACTGTCTTCACTGATACCCTGGTTACCAGAGTGACTGTCTTCACTGATACCCTGGTTACCAGAGTGACTGTCTTCACTGATACCCTGGTTACCAGAGTGACTGTCTTCACTGATACCCTGGTTACCAGAGTGACTGTCTTCACTGATACCCTGGTTACCAGACCCCTGAAGTGTTCCTATTTCTCATCCTGCGATCAGTAGTTAGTCCAGAGGTGGTGAAATGGGTTCTTTGTTGTTCTGTCTTTCTCTGTAGCCACTATTCAACATAGATGACAGATTGTATGATTCAGCTAATCCACTAGCGGCTAATGACTAGCCTCTCCAGTGCTAGTGTCAGCCTATCCAGGCTAATGGACAGCAGATGGAGGAGGCACTTAGTATATTTAGCATTAGTTATTAGCCTCTCCGATGCTAACTCCAGTGAGCATTAAGCAGTCTCCTTCTCATTTGCTGCTCAGGTTGCAGTGCCAGCCTGTCATTAGTCAGACCAGTAGCTGGCTTCAGAGTGGAGAGGGCCTCCTGCTGCCACTGGATGCACAGAGTCCTTCTACAAGAACATGATGAGGATGACTGTGAAGCTGTTAAGATTGTTAACAAGTTTGTCCGACTCTTTCTTCTGATCTCAAGCTGCAGCGACTAAATGCAGCGTGAGGTCTGTGGTCCAGGGAAAGGGGTGGTCTTTGAGGTGGGGTGCCGTGTGGCCCAGACGGAACTGGTGCGGGGTCTGAATCTGAGCTGCTGCAGCATCTTACACCCCCTGCATTCATCTGTCCTTCTATCCTGACTAGTCTCCAGTTCCCCTCAGCCTGATGCTGCCACCACCATGCCTCAGTGTAGGGATGCTGTTGTCATGGTGATGAGCGCTGCCTGCTTTCCTCCTGACACCAAAGAGTTCATCAGACTAGAGAGTTTAGTTCCTCGTGGTCTGAGAGTCCTTCAGGTGCCTTTTAGTAAACTCCAGGTGGACTGACATGTTCCTTTTACTAGAGTGTCTTCAGTCTGGACTCTACCATACAGGCCTGATTGGTGGACTGCTGCAGAGCTGATTGTCCTTCTGGAAGGTTCCCCTCTCTCCACAGAGGAACTGGAGCTCTGACCATCAGGTTCTTGGTCTCCTCCCTGACTAAGACCCTTCTCCCTGATCACTCAGTTAGATGACCAGCAGCTCCAGAAGGAGTCCTGGTGGTTTAGAACCTCTTCTACTTCCAGATGATGGAGGTCACTGAGCTCAATGGGACCTTCAAAGCATCAGAAATGTTTCTGTAACCTTCACTGAGACAATCCTGTCTCTGAGGTCTACAGACCTGCTTGGTTTGTGCTCCGACATGTACTGACCACTGTGGGACCTTCTATAGACAGAGGTGTGTCAGTCCACATCAGGTCCAATCAGCTGAATTTACCACAGGTGAAGCTGCAGAAACATCTGAAGATGATCAGAGGAAACAGGATGAACCTGAGCTCAGTTTGAGCTTCATGGTAAAGGCTGTGAATCCTGATGGACATGGGATTTTTCTGGTTTATTTACAGTATGGGGTGTTGTGTGTAGGATTTAGGTTTTGGATTCAGGCTGTAACAGATGGGGTCTGTTTGGCCCCAGAGTGAATAAATCAGCCTCTGCTGGACTCTGGTGTTCCCAGTGTTCGTCACATTGATTTTTGCTTTGACTGGTCTCTAAATTGAAGCCAGACTCTCATCCTGTAATTGGGTCTTTATGAACCGTGATGATGAAATGGAGGGAGTGTGTAGCTGAATGTTTTTCTGTGTGGGTGGGTGTGCAGACTTCTCCTCGTTTCCATCATTCAGGAGGAGCCAGTCTGGTTCTGTCTTCAGACTTGTCTCGTGCATGAAGTGTTTAGTGAGTCAGGGTGATCTTTCACATGATCCAGACCGTTAGCTGCACAGTGTTTGAGCGTGTCTCAGTTTGACTGTAGCACAAATCTGTGATGGTGAGCTACAAGTCTTTTTTTTTTTTTGAAAAAGTAAAAACATGTTTTGTCTAAATTAAGGTGATGTTATTGTTCATTAGAATTAAAATTCATGGAAGTTCAGATTATTTCATCAAGTAAGAGCTCTGGTTAGACGGTTCATTAAAACATGTAAAATTTTTGGACCCTGCCTCTTGAAAGAATCAGAATCGAGAATCGATAGGAACCGGAATCGAAACGAGGAATCGGAATCGGAACCGGAATCGTTAAAATTCAAACGATGCCCAACCCTAGTCACGTGCACTGCCCAAGTCCTGCGCGCTCACGGTAACCAAGGCCCGCAGCGCGCCGCTCGGAAACTGAAGCGAACTGAGAAGTTTCCTGATAAAGAGTTGCTCTAATAGACTAGATTATTAACGTCAGAAGTTGGAGAGCTCGCTCTCTCGCGCGCACCGAGCAGAGGAAAGCGCGCGTCATGCAGCATCTGCTGCAGGAGGGAGGAGGAGCAGACAGGTGGAGGAGATCGAAGCACACAGGTGGAGGTAGGAGTCAAACTATGAATAGGAGCTCCCCATGTGCACAAGCTGCCTCAGCTATATATATATATATATATATATATATATATATATATATATATATATATATATATATATATATATATATATATATATATATATATATATATATATATNTGTGGCAATAACCACCCTCGCTTGGATCTGACACAGTTAAAGGCTGTATGTGGAGTTTTTCATCAAGAGAGCAATTTCTGAATCCAACGTACGGCTCCTCCCAAAACACCTCGACATTCGCGCGCGCTCGTGTGCACACGGCGCATGACTTCGGTCTGTAAGCTGGGCATAAACTGTGCAGCTTCTGCTCAAACTATGATTACATTGTAGGCTTTAATCACTCACAGTTCACAAATCATGTTCTCACACTACGAGGCTCTGAGCCGTCTGTCCCTGCTGCTGACAATCAGTGTTGGGAGTAACGAGTTACAAAAGTAATTAATTACTGTAATGCATTGCTTTTTGCAGTAACGCAGTAATGTAAGGCATTACAGAAAAAAAATCTGTAATATTTTACTCGGTACAACGTCAGTAACGCGCGCATTACAGTGCATGTTTAACCCGGATTGAAGTGGTGGTTTTCCAGAGGAGAAACGTCACTCGGCGCCAAATGTTTCACTTCCTGTAGTCAGACAGAGCAGACAGGAGTCCGGTTCTGTCTGGGCCACGCAGCAAACTCATGCATGGTTCCGAACTGTGTCGGAGGAGCACGCACAAGTCACGTGTAGGGTTGGGCATCGAGAATCGAGAATCGATAGGAACCGGGACTAGCTGTCCGGTTCTCCCGAGATCATTTAAATTTTAAATTTTCGATTCTAGTTTCGATTCCCAGGCCGCAGACCAGAAGAAGAATCCGTCTACGTCACCGCGCATTCATTGTAAAATGTTCGGTCTGCAGCGGCGTTCTACAGCGTGGCTTCAGCTGCTGATCAGAATCGGGTGATGTCCATGAAAAAAACGTCATCTGTCAAGACTGAACAACGTATTTCACAGCTGTTCACCTGAATGCAGCCCGCAGACTCTCTGTGCAGCGTAGCGTCTCTCCTCCCCTCCTTGTTGTATCGGAGCTCAGCGCCGAAATTGAAAGTAAAACACATCTGCCGAACCTTTACTCCGTCAGTGATCTAAACTTTGCGTCCTGCAACAAAAACTACCGTGGAAATACCGGAGGAAGCTCGTTAAAATACATCAACACGGTGGATTTAAAGGTGTGGGTCGCGTTAACCGGAAATTTTCGGTATTTAACAGTTTTTTTTTTTTACTTTGACAGAAAGATCTGAAGGGCGCCGGTCATTCTGACAGGTTTGCGCGCGCGCCTTCCCGTCCATAGGAAATAACTGAATTGTCCCCACTAATAATTCAAACCAAGGATGCAGAAATAGCGCTGGATCTCCACCAACCAATACCTGCAGCCCAGACTGAGGTTCTGCAGAGCGCAGACCTGTGATCCAGACGTCCTGTGCTCTGCAGCAGAAGAACACTGGTCCTCCAGAACGCATCAGGTGTCAGACCTGGTGCTCAGTGCGCGATCAGATATTGATTAACTACACTTCCTGTTGTAATGTGCTCTCAGAGCAGCGTTATAAGTTGTGGAGGCTTGTTGACACGCAAAATCTGCTCCGCGAGCTGCGCGCACATACTGTAGAACTGGACTCCAAACGCGAGGAGGTCTGCATTAAACATCAGCGCCAGGCTTTCCCCTGAGTATCTCAATGAAAAATATGTGAACCCCTCATCCCTCTCATGATCTCATAATGAACGTTAATATTATATAGTAATCAGAGTCCCGTGGAGCGCACAGAGGACCACCTCACCTGCTGCTGCGCTGCGCTCGACTCCAAACGGAGTTTTTAGAAACGTCTCTATGATGACTTACTGATCGACTAATTTAGAGTCTAATCCTATGGGTTTATGTGCTAAATGGACCCAGTGTTAGAGTAATAATGCTACTGAAAATGTAATTATTATAATTTTTAAAATTAATAAGTGACGGATAAAAATAGATTATGACCGGACTTTTTTAACCCTGTCAGTCAAAAAGACGGAAAACGAAAAAGTCTAGCGCGACCTGGAGGTGAGTTTTCACGTCTCACTGCAGAAATCAACAGTCAGACGCAGCTACACTCACTCAATATCAGCCTGCTGACCATCAGAACGCTGAACAAATAAACTGTAAAATAATGAAAGTCCTCCAGATGAGAAGCTGCTGGGTTCAGCCCTCTAGGACCTGATATGGCTGATAAATAAATGAACCTAATATTAGTAATAATAATAATAATAATCTTACAACACACATTGTTGTGAGATTAATATTATTATTTTGTTTTTTCTGAACTATTTAATCTGCTCAGAGTTTTAATGTTGTAAATCTGTTTTATTGTTACTGACAGCAGCTAGATTGAAGTTTCAGATGACAGAACGCTGCAGCGTGTTGGAGTAGACTCTCTGTCATCCTGGACATGATCAGGTTCAGGTTGAATTGAAAACAGCTGAATTTTCCAGTTATTTTGAAGACTCATTGTCTCCCATTAAAGCGGCACTCTGGAGCATTTTTCTCTGTATCAAAGTTTTCTAAATGTTCTAAATGATATTTCAGGTCTAAACTATGATCTATGGGTTGAGTTCCACAACATCTGTCATTCTGATGAAGACCCTCCTTCCTCCTAGAGACCCCTTTCCATTATTTCTTGCCGCCGACATTTTTCAGCCAATGAAATTCAAATGTCTGCATTCTCTCAACATGCACGCGCATCGACCAAACCTGTACCAGTAGGGGGCGCTGTCGTACAGGACGCTCCGTGTGTTTCTCTGCCGTCTCTGCCGTTCACTGAGGACTCACGGCTCATTTCTACTAAAAACCTACCCATTCCCCAGCTAAAGATGGATTTATTTTTATTTTTAAACCTTTCACCTCACAGAATGGCAAGGCTTGACAGGGTTACGTGTTTATTTTGGTCAGAAAGTTCATCCAGGGCCGAGTCAAGTTCAGCTTCAGAGTCCAGCAGCAGCTCTCTGCTAACAGAGCTAATATCAGAAGCAGCAGGGACAGAGAGGGCTCATCAGACCCTCGTAGTGTTGGAATAAGATTGTGAACTGTGAGTGATTAAACCCTACACATTGAGCTGTACAGTTCATGTCCGAAGTATATGCGCTGTGTGCACGCGCGCACACGCGACCGGACGCGCGTGTCGAGATGTTTTGAGGAGGAGCCTTTGGACGCTAGATTCAAAAACTGCTCTCCTGATGAAATCCTCCGGAGTGCCGCTTTAAAGAGCCTCCTTCAGTTTTAAACCTTGGGTTGAGAGTAGGAGGTTTAGAAGTCGTGGTCAGAAACAAACATCTGATTATGCTACAAGTCTTTTTTTTTTTTTGAAAAAGTAAAAACATGTTTTGTCTAAATTAAGGTGATGTTATTGTTCATTAGAATTAAAATTCATGGAAGTTCAGATTATTTCATCAAGTAAGAGCTCTGGTTAGACGGTTCATTAAAACATGTAAAATTTTTGGACCCTGCCTCTTGAAAGAATCAGAATCGAGAATCGATAGGAACCGGAATCGAAACGAGGAATC
>SSNR01000403.1:0-34776 GCA_006937965.1 Callopanchax toddi
ATAGTTTAAACTTAGTTTAAAACATGACGTAATGTCTTTCCAAATTCACTTTAAAAGTGTCACTCCTAGAGTAACCTCATGGGAGTGAAGTCAATCTCTTCAGAGTTTTATACAAATAATAGAGCTCTTAAATCATTTAAATAGGTGAAATCCTTAATTAAATGTAATGGCATGACACATAGCCTTATTTTAAAATTAGATTAATTTAATTTTTCTAGTTTATTTTAACCAAATCTGCCTACATTCAACACTTTTTGAATGCCTTTTACCAGGTTGTGGTTGTTTTGCTGTGCTGTGCCTCTGCTCTACTCTTCTGTCCAGCGACCGGACGTCCAAGGTCCCAACTGGTCTCGTCTGCGACTCATCTGCCGACGCTGCTCTGGGCTGGAGATCTTCATCAACGACGCCTCCGTTGCTGCCTACTCCTTCACAATCTGCCCCACTCTTCAGTCTCCTGGCATCGTTTGGATCGGTGCCCTACTCCTGATTCTGTTCGTGGTGGGATGCTTCCTAATTCCTGAAGGTCAATGACACAGGTGCCCCTGTGTCTGGTAATCTCTAAACTCAAGCTCTGATTCATTGTTGATTGACTGTCCGTGGAAAGGTACCAGAAACCTTTCTTCCCTTTTGGTTCAAGATGATCAATGATGTCCTCCGTCATCGGATTGGAATTTCAAGGAACGACCTTCTGCTAGGAGTCATTCCTTAAAATTAAGGGGGGTTATGTAACGAACCCAAATGCGTTACTACCTCTGACCTTTGACCTCAAGATCATCACAAATAATAACCATCTTTTTTCCCAATACCTTGGAATAAAATGACTCTGTTATTATGGTTTAACCTGAATCAACATTCCTCCAGGGTCACGGTCGTATCGGAAGAACCACCGGACTCTAATAATAATAATAATAATAATAATAATAAAGACTCTTGGTGTCTCTTCCTAAAATGACACTTTAATCTGTTACAGAAATGTCTTAAATGATTAATGCATTTTCTTCCAGCATTAATGAATGTTGATCTGCTTCAGTATTATTTCACATACATACTGCTAAAAGGTTATGACAACCACATCACTCATTACTACAACCAATAAGAGTTAGCGGTCTGAGTCACGTGACATTAATAAATCTCATTGGGCCACGTCCCCTTTTAGATTCCCTTAACTTCCGACCCCGGAAGCTACAGTTCAGTTCAGTTCTGTTCAACGAGAGAACTAGAGAAGAGGAGAGCTGTTCTGGTCTGACGCTGACCAGACCTCCTCTCAGCTGTCAACCTCTACACAGCTGACGCTAGTTGCCGGCTCATTCCTGAGACGGTAGGCCAGCCCGTCTGAGCCGATGAAACCAGCCTCCCTCGGAGGTCAGACACCTTCAGTCTGACGCTCCGTGATGGGAATGCCAGCCCTAGACGCTCCCTGCCAGAGATGAGTTATCTAACTTCGTATCCACGGACGACACCTGTGGCCTCCGGCGGTCCTCGACCCCCACAGCCGTCTGATCCGGACCGGGGGGGGGGACCCCACCTCCACCGTCTCATCCGACTCAACGGTGACGATCCAGGAACGCAGTTAAGTGACCACGACTCTGGTAAAGCTTAAAGGCCTCTTGATAAAAGCTAACAACATTAGCTTACTCAGACTAGTTACTAATTCCATCCATAACTAGTGCCCCTTAATCAGAATCCTTAATCTAAATTAAGTAAATCCCTAGTCTCCTAAAACCATGAGACTCAGATTGCTAAAACTTATTTAAGATTCAATTCAAAACACCTTACCATCGTGGATGACTTAATGCTGCTTAAACCTGCTAACTACCTCTTTCTTATCTGTGATATTTGTCGTATGTTTCTTAATAAAATAATGAAGTCTATTTCCATGACTCAGATTTCTATTGTCAATACTAAAAGGTCCTACTAACTCCCTGTAATTAAGAACCTAGAGAAATATCCCCGTTAAACCCTAAAAGAGTGATAGTGTCAAGGGTCACCCTTTGAGTAAAACTAACAAAACTCCATTAGTGTTCTTACGGAAGGTGTAGAATAAACCCCAGGTTTTAAAACACTACATAGTGGCGAGCAACGCCAGGTTTTAACTACATAGTGTAAAACACTACATAAGGAAACCCCACCAGATTAAAGACCTGATTAGTCTTACTGTCCTGCTGGTCACCTAGGATGACCAAACACCATTCTGAAGTGAAACCTATTATTATCTTACAAGTTGCAGATAGCTGCCTGAACAGCCTCAGTTTGCAGAAACATATTTACATCCTTCAGGTCTATGAGCTAACAGCTAGTTCATAGCAGCTGATATAACAGCTGATTTTCACATTATTTTATAACCCTCAGGTAATGCCTGAAAATGGTAGAATTTTCATGTAGTATTTTCAAGGTTTTGAAAGTGCTTGAAATTCCACCTGAAACTGGTTGTAGAGCAAGATTTTTCTCTTCACAAAGAAGTGAAATCATTGTTTTGATGTATGTTTATATCATCACCAGTGCTTTAAGTGAAAAACGTGTTTTTTTTAGGGAAATTGAGTTCCTGAAGAAGGAGACGGCTCACCGTCGTACACAGGAGGAGAACGAGGCAACACACAAAGAGGAGACAGAAAACCTGCAGGAAAAGGTAGGGGACGCACTGAGGACACCAGGATGAGTCCTAATAACCATCAATCCGTCTGCTGCAGCATGAAGGACACAGGTGTCTCCAACAATAATAACAGCATCATTCCAGCCAGACTCTCTGGGTCCAGACAGCTAAATTAGTCTGCAGTGTTTCATCCCGCTCTGCAGCATGAAACATTGATTCCTCTGACTGACCAACAATGAGCCAATCAGCATCACGTCTGGATGATGTCAAGAACCAACACACTGTTGTGGTGTGATCAGGTCTGGTAGTGATCAGGTCTAGTAGTGATCAGGTCTGAGGTCTAGTAGTGATCAGGTCTAGTAGTGATCAGGTCTAGTAGTGATCAGGTCTGACAGTGATCAGGTCTAGTAGTGATCAGGTCTAGTAGTGATCAGGTCTGGTAGTGATCAGGTCTGGTAGTGATCAGGTCTGGTAGTGATCAGGTCTAGTAGTGATCAGGTCTAGTAGTGATCAGGTCTGAGGTCTAGTAGTGATCAGGTCTAGTAGTGATCAGGTCTAGTAGTGATCAGGTCTAGTAGTGATCAGGTCTGAGGTCTAGTAGTGATCAGGTCTAGTAGTGATCAGGTCTGGGTGTGATCAGGTCTAGTAGTGATCAGGTCTGGGTGTGATCAGGTCTAGTAGTGATCAGGTCTAGTAGTGATCAGGTCTGGGTGTGATCAGGTCTAGTAGTGATCAGGTCTAACAGTGATCAGGTCTAGTAGTGATCAGGTCTGAGGTCTAGTAGTGATCAGGTCTAGTAGTGATCAGGTCTGAGGTCTAGTAGTGATCAGGTCTAGTAGTGATCAGGTCTGGGTGTGATCAGGTCTAGTAGTGATCAGGTCTGGGGTCTAGTAGTGATCAGGTCTGGGTGTGATCAGGTCTAGTAGTGATCAGGTCTAGTAGTGATCAGGTCTGGGTGTGATCAGGTCTAGTAGTGATCAGGTCTGAGGTCTAGTAGTGATCAGGTCTGACAGTGATCAGGTCTAGTAGTGATCAGGTCTGAGGTCTAGTAGTGATCAGGTCTAGTAGTGATCAGGTCTAACAGTGATCAGGTCTAGTAGTGATCAGGTCTGAGGTCTAGTAGTGATCAGGTCTAGTAGTGATCAGGTCTGGGTGTGATCAGGTCTAGTAGTGATCAGGTCTAGTAGTGATCAGGTCTGGGTGTGATCAGGTCTAGTAGTGATCAGGTCTGAGGTCTAGTAGTGATCAGGTCTGGTTGTGATCAGGTCTAGTAGTGATTAGGTCTGAGGTCTAGGAGTGATCAGGTCTAGTAGTGATCAGGTCTCAGGTCTAGTAGTGATCAGGTCTAGTAATGATCAGGTCTAGTAGTGATCAGGTCTAGTAGTGATCAGGTCTAGTGTGATCAGGTCTAGTAGTGATCAGGTCTGGGTGTGATCAGGTCTAGTGGTGATCAGGTCTGAGGTCTAGTAGTGATCAGGTCTAGTAGTGATCAGGTCTGAGGTCTAGTAGTGATCAGGTCTAGTAGTGATCAGGTCTAGTAGTGATCAGGTCTAGTAGTGATCAGGTCTGGGTGTGATCAGGTCTAGTAGTGATCAGGTCTGAGGTTTAGTAGTGATCAGGTCTAGTAGTGATCAGGTCTGAGGTCGAGTAGTGATCAGGTCTAGTAGTGATCAGGTCTAGTAGTGATCAGGTCTAGTAGTGATCAGGTCTAGTAGTGATGAGGTCTAGTAGTGATCAGGTCTAGTAGTGATCAGGGCTGAGGTCTAGTAGTGATCAGGTCTAGTAGTGATCAGGTCTAGTAGTGATCAGGTCTAGTAGTGATCAGGTCTGGGTGTGATCAGGTCTAGTAGTGATCAGGTATCAGGTCTGGGTGTGATCAGGTCTAGTAGTGATCAGGTCTGAGGTCTAGTAGTGATCAGGTCTGGGTGTGATCAGGTCTAGTAGTGATCAGGTCTAGTAGTGATCAGGTCTGGTAGTGATCAGGTCTAGTAGTGATCAGGTCTGAGGTCTAGTAGTGATCAGGTCTAGTAGTGATCAGGTCTGGGTGTGATCAGGTCTAGTAGTGATCAGGTCTGGGTGTGATCAGGTCTAGTAGTGATCAGGTCTGAGGTCTAGTAGTGATCAGGTCTGGGTGTGATCAGGTCTAGTAGTGATCAGGTCTAGTGTGATCAGGTCTAGTAGTGATCAGGTCTGGTAGTGATCAGGTCTAGTAGTGATCAGGTCTGACAGTGATCAGTTCTAGTAGTGATCAGGTCTGAGGTCTAGTAGTGATCAGGTCTGGGTGTGATCAGGTCTAGTAGTGATCAGGTCTGAGGTCTAGTAGTGATCAGGTCTGGGTGTGATCAGGTCTAGTAGTGATCAGGTCTAGTAGTGATCAGGTCTGGGTGTGATCAGGTCTAGTAGTGATCAGGTCTGAGGTCTAGTAGTGATCAGGTCTAGTAGTGATCAGGTCTAGTAGTGATCAGGTCTAGTAGTGATCAGGTCTGAGGTCTAGTAGTGATCAGGTCTGGGTGTGATCAGGTCTAGTAGTGATCAGGTCTGAGGTCTAGTAGTGATCAGGTCTGGGTGTGATCAGGTCTAGTAGGGATCAGGTCTGGGTGTGATCAGGTCTAGTAGTGATCAGGTCTGAGGTCTAGTAGTGATCAGGTCTAGTAGTGATCAGGTCTGGGTGTGATCAGGTCTAGTAGTGATCAGGTCTGGTAGTGATCAGGTCTAGTAGTGATCAGGTCTGAGGTCTAGTAGTGATCAGGTCTAGTAGTGATCAGGTCTAGTAGTGATCAGGTCTAGGTCTAGTAGTGATCAGGTCTAGTAGTGATCAGGTCTGGGTGTGATCAGGTCTAGTAGTGATCAGGTCTAGTAGTGATCAGGTCTGGTAGTGATCAGGTCTAGTAGTGATCAGGTCTGAGGTCTAGTAGTGATCAGGTCTAGTAGTGATCAGGTCTGAGGTCTAGTAGTGATCAGGTCTAGTAGTGATCAGGTCTAGTAGTGATCAGGTCTGAGGTCTAGTAGTGATCAGGTCTAGTAGTGATCAGGTCTGGGTGTGATCAGGTCTAGTAGTGATCAGGTCTAGTAGTGATCAGGTCTGGGTGTGATCAGGTCTAGTAGTATCAGGTCTAGTAGTGATCAGGTCTAGTAGTGATCAGGTCTAGTAGTGATCAGGTCTGAGGTCTAGTAGTGATCAGGTCTAGTAGTGATCAGGTCTGGGAGTGATCAGGTCTAGTAGTGATCAGGTCTGGTAGTGATCAGGTCTAGTAGTGATCAGGTCTGACAGTGATCAGGTCTAGTAGTGATCAGGTCTGAGGTCTAGTAGTGATCAGGTCTAGTAGTGATCAGGTCTGAGGTCTAGTAGTGATCAGGTCTAGTAGTGATCAGGTCTAGTAGTGATCAGGTCTGGGTGTGATCAGGTCTAGTAGTGATCAGGTCTGGTAGTGATCAGGTCTAGTAGTGATCAGGTCTGACAGTGATGAGGTCTAGTAGTGATCAGGTCTGAGGTCTAGTAGTGATCAGGTCTAGTAGTGATCAGGTCTGGGTGTGATCAGGTCTAGTAGTGATCAGGTCTAGTAGTGATCAGGTCTGGGTGTGATCAGGTCTGGTAGTGATCAGGTCTAGTAGTGATCAGGTCTGACAGTGATCAGGTCTAGTAGTGATCAGGTCTGAGGTCTAGTAGTGATCAGGTCTGGGTGTGATCAGGTCTAGTAGTGATCAGGTCTGAGGTCTAGTAGTGATCAGGTCTAGTAGTGATCAGGTCTGGGTGTGATCAGGTCTAGTAGTGATCAGGTCTGGGTGTGATCAGGTCTAGTAGTGATCAGGTCTGAGGTCTAGTAGTGATCAGGTCTAGTAGTGATCAGGTCTAGTAGTGATCAGGTCTAGTAGTGATCAGGTCTAGTAGTGATCAGGTCTGAGGTCTAGTAGTGATCAGGTCTAGTAGTGATCAGGTCTGAGGTCTAGTAGTGATCAGGTCTAGTAGTGATCAGGTCTAGTAGTGATCAGGTCTAGGTGTGATCAGGTCGGGTAGTGATCAGGTCTAGTAGTGATCAGGTCTGACAGTGATCAGGTCTAGTAGTGATCAGGTCTGAGGTCTAGTAGTGATCAGGTCTAGTAGTGATCAGGTCTGGGTGTGATCAGGTCTAGTAGTGATCAGGTCTGAGGTCTAGTAGTGATCAGGTCTGGGTGTGATCAGGTCTAGTAGTGATCAGGTCTGACAGTGATCAGGTCTAGTAGTGATCAGGTCTGAGGTCTAGTAGTGATCAGGTCTGACAGTGATCAGGTCTAGTAGTGATCAGGTCTAGTAGTGATCAGGTCTGGTAGTGATCAGGTCTGGTAGTGATCAGGTCTGGTAGTGATCAGGTCTAGTAGTGATCAGGTCTGAGGTCTAGTAGTGATCAGGTCTAGTAGTGATCAGGTCTGAGGTCTAGTAGTGATCAGGTCTAGTAGTGATCAGGTCTGGGTGTGATCAGGTCTAGTAGTGATCAGGTCTAGTAGTGATCAGGTCTGGGTGTGATCAGGTCTAGTAGTGATCAGGTCTAGTAGTGATCAGGTCTGACAGTGATCAGGTCTAGTAGTGATCAGATCTGGGTGTGATTAGGTCTAGTAGTGATCAGGTCTGAGGTCTAGTAGTGATCAGGTCTGGGTGTGATCAGGTCTAGTAGTGATCAGGTCTGAGGTCTAGTAGTGATCAGGTCTGGGTGTGATCAGGTCTAGTAGTGATCAGGTCTGAGGTCTAGTAGTGATCAGGTCTGGGTGTGATCAGGTCTAGTAGTGATCAGGTCTGACAGTGATCAGGTCTAGTAGTGATCAGGTCTGAGGTCTAGTAGTGATCAGGTCTGACAGTGATCAGGTCTGGGTGTAGCTGGTGGAACTGAATTCAGCTTCATAAATAATCTGGATAATCACAGTGAATTCATGATTTAGCAAAGAGAGTGATTACTGTTTTCCATTAAGCCAGGTTGGTGTGGTTTGTGGTAAAACTACATTTTATATTATATATTTGTATTTATTATTACAATTATTAATTGTGACGAGTCAGCAAAAGCAGAAGGAAAAAGGGTCCAAATACTTTTTCGCTCCACTATCTGGCCACCTGCCCTGTAAAGGGATAATTGTATTGATGTTAGCTTGTGTTGTTTCCACAGATTACCCACTTGGAGACCAAAGTGGATGCCTTGAAGTCCCCCAGCCCTTCGTAGAGCGCTGCTACCTCCCGTCTGTGACTGAGAGGAGCTACTCTGCCTTCTCTCACACCGTGGCCATGTTGTCTTCAAGCCACCATCACCGCACATCCAGGTAGCAGAGGCAGAGAAATAATGAGGAGGACCAGTAGAAGAATAGGAGGGGGGAGGGATGGTATGCAAAAAAGATGGAAGCTACTTCTCATCTCCCATTCTCCATCGTTAAAAACAAACAAAAAACAACAATCCCAGAATGCACCATCTGTGATAACCAGAATCCTCCTTGTGTGTCTTCCTGTCAACTAGCTTGGCAATCAACAGAAAACCACAATCAGCACCTCAGAGTCTGTTTCTGTTCTCTTCACCAACAGCATCTGATCAGGTTCTCTTCATGATTCAGACTAAAAGCACTTTTACTAACCAGGCTCGTCACAAAGTGCTTTATGGAGGGACAGTGGGCATGAATGTTGCTTTAGGACTCCTGAAGTTCCTGAACCATGTTTTTTTTTCTTCCTGGGAGTTGGATGGGGACGTTAGAGGATCCTGACCAGGAGGTTTGATGCTCTGGGATTGATTATTTGACTCAGCGGCTTCAGGGACAAGTGGTCAGCTCATGTGGCTAAAAGTCCGAAGAGGAGTGAACAAAACCACCAAACAATTTAATAATTACTATAAAACAACATCAAAGACAACGAAACACAGAGAAACTCAGAGCTGATGGTGGAGCTCTGAGCCTGGACCGGTTCAGGTGTGAGCCGTGGGGGTGTGGTTTGTACATACGCTCTTTACATTTGTTTAAAAGCTTTTAAACAGCTTGAGCAGCTGGCTGGACCTGGTGTTTGAGGGTACAGTGCTCCTCTTGTTTCATCTCTTTTCTATCAAACAGGGTGTGGGTAGTCTGTGCTTTGATGGTGGTAGCGTTGGTGTCTACAGGATCTGTGGGTTTATGTGCACACTAGCCTCCACTTCTTTCTCCTTATGCAGTTCATTTGTATCTAGTGCAGGAATAGATTGTGTTTCCTAAGTGGTGACTAGTCCCAGGATAATGAAACGGCTGAGAATGTTCATTTAGAGATCAGTGGCTCAAAACCTGTTTTAGTCAGAGAATTCTGTAATGTGGTGGACCCATGTCACTGATGGACTGAATAATGCATCGTAACGTGAAAGCTAAAACATACCGCCCTCTAGTGGCAGGCTACAGTATAAATACCTGTTCAGTGTACATGGATGGGACATTTCTGGACTAAAAATCAAAACCCTGATGGTAAATGTATGTGATTCACATTGTTCTAATTTTGCTGCTTTAAGTTCAGTTATCTGTTTTTCTTACACTTTTATTTGTAATTAGGTTTTTGATGTCCCCAAAACACATTATTAGTGTGCAGGTGAACAGACAGGACTCACATCCTGAGTCTGGATGTCAAAAAATCACAAACAAAAGCAGAGGAAGGCACCGCTGTGCAGCTTGTACACTGTCTCTAGTAGTAGTTCACCAACAGTAACAGCCCAGAAAATCAAAGAAACACAACAAAAATTGAGTTTAATAGAAATGTGTTCAGCCAAATGTAACATTAATGGTTAAGATTAAAATAAAAATTTTACTCTGGAAATATAAAAATTTGTGACAGTATTTAAAGGTATTAATTAAAACCAACTTTTTAAAGTAATTTATTTTTTTTATCAGACTGGAATGTTGAGTAACAATGTTAACAAGAAGCACTTGATTTTCTTTGGTTTCATTTCAATTTATGAAGTCAAACTAAAAATGTAATGCTCTTAATTTGAAATGTTATCACATAAAATTACATTTAACAAAATTAAAGCTTATATCTCAGTAAACATCAATGATCAGCCGTTAGCTGTTTGTCTGCTGCTAGCTACAGGACATAATGCTATTAGCTAATAATGTCTCCCAAATTGGCCATTTGCCTTGAAATGCTAAAACAAACTGCAGCTGTCACAAATAAGTCTCTTTATTTACTGTTAATCTGTGCAATTAGCTAGTTTAGCATCTGAATGCTAACTGTGCTATTTCCTGTCTCATATTAAATGGTGTGCATGTAAACACAGCAGAGGCTTCCTGAGCCAGTTTTAAATAGAGAATGGAGCAAATAGAAAAGTGCTGCCTTAAAAGTGAGAGAACTTTTAGGAATCCTCTAGTGTTTTATCATGTTGTTGTCTGTTTTAAACTAAGTATCAGATAAATGCAATAAGTGGGTAGTATTTTTTAATATTCAACTGGAAGACGTGTTTGGATGTGACAGTTTTCCCATGCTGAGTGAGGATCTGTCACACTGCTGTTAGCATCCTGCTTCTCTGTTGATCTGGTTAACCTGTTGGTTCTATATTAACCTGTTGGGATGTGGAAATGGCCCCTGGTGGTTTATTACATGATGTGTGTGGATGGATGGTAACATGGTGCTCTGAAGGACAGCGCAGCTTGCTGGCAAGCTCACAGTACTTGAACAATCTGTCAGAACAAACCCAAACATTTGTTTTCCAGCTTCTGTTAAGCTGCTTTTAGTGGAGGTCATTTTTGATTTTCACTCTTAAGGTTTCAAAATAATTTGGTTTTTTTTTTAGTATTTAACCCAGGATAATGTCACAAATCAGAAATTTTGTTGATGACCGTTTGTGATGTTATGAAATAAATGTATGAGAAGCCAAAAAGGACAAACATCTTGTATTATTTTGATGTGATTTCCTTGGTAAAGAACTCAGTATTGAGAAAACAAATGCCATTTTCTTGAGATAAAAACCTATCTGTGTCATGAACATCCATTTTGGAGCATGTCTCATGTAACTCTTACACTGCATTTTGTCTGAGGCTGATCCAAACCGTGCTATGATCTAATAAACCTTTGAGTATTTTCTGCATTTAGACATTTTGAATGACTTGTTAAATCTGGGAGATGTAGTCAGGAAGAGGAAAATGCTTCATTTCCTGTTTGAATACTTTATTTCTGTCTGTAAAGGGGAGACTCCACACACTGTATATGGTATTTGTTTATATAAAAAACTGGAGTATGTTTAAATACTGGTCTTACTGTACAATATCAAAGTATTAAAGAGAGAGACGTTTGTTTTGTTTCTATTAAATATAGTGAAAAACAGCCATAAGCAACTCACTCGAGTACTTTTATTCCTTGAATATTTTTCTTACAGTGTCATCTCTATTTTGAAATAATGTGAGCTGTAAAGGAACTGTTGTATCACCAAATCTGGTTTGACATCTAAAGCGATCTGTTTGCCTTTTTAAAGACGTGTTAGCTAAGACATGCTGCTTTGCCTCTACGAAGCCTTCCTGTGTTGTCACTAGAGGTGTCTCATTGTCTGCCCTTTGCTCATGTCTGCATTAATAAAGTCAAATAAAAAGATGTTTAAAGATGTTTCTTGTTCCTTCACTTCACTGTTAAAATCCTGCATGTTGTTCCTGTCCTGTATTCCAGATCACATCATTAATCCAGTCATTGATTCTCTGCATGAACACAGACCTCATTTCATCTTCATGGACCACAACGCTCCAGATCCTCCAGGTTCATCATTAGGGAACAGCTGCTGGAGACTGGGGGACCTCAGAGGGAGAGACTGGACTGTCTCCAGACCTGAATCCATAGAAAACCTGTGATCAGCTGAGTGTCCACCTAGAGGCTGGTGAACCTGAATGACCTTAAGGCCTTTCAAGAAGAGTGTGACGTCATGACTCAGCAGATTATCAGTGGACTTGTGAACAGAATGAGACGTCAAGCTGTAATTGATGCTCAAGGTCACATGACCAGCTATGAGGCATGTTTTGTTGGGGTAGTCCCTCCACTACTGTTGACTTTGGTTTAATAAATACTGTAGCTTGAGATGAGGAAATCATTGCAGGGTTCTACTAAAATGACCTACTTTCATATAATATCACTTTTGAGGGAACTTTTTACGTTTTCCATATATTTAACCCCAAATTTTTGTGTTTTGTAATTTAGTCTGAAATAATCTGTTCAAAACTTTAAAATGCAGGTTTTTTTTACTTGTCACATCTACATGAAGCCAAACTCATCAAAATTCTCTCTCATTAAGTTTGCTGATGCGAAGTGAGACATAGGTGTGGTTACCATGGTGACCCTAATGAGTCACTGGCAGCAGCTTTAACATATTGATCTTTTTTTTTTTTTTTTTACAATTGTAGTTAATGTTTTAAACTGGTTGTCACCACCAAGAAAGTTGATGATGAAATTTCAGGCTCCCTCAAATTTCTTCTTCTGAGTTTGAAGACCTGCTTTACAATAAAGACTACAGATCATTATTTGTAAATCACCACAGAGAAACTGCTGTTTTTATAAGACATTTATTCATTTTAAGTGCAGAAAATAAATACAAAAAATGTTTTGGAACATCTGGCAAAGCGACAAAGACCTGCTTCAGTCAAGTAGTTTGTCAGTAAAAGTTGATTTTCTGTACAAAGCCACAGTTTGGATGTCGTGTTGAAACAAACCACCCCGTCTCCTTCAGAATGATCAAACATTGATTTGTTTATTAAACATCCTTCTGCTTCTGACCACAACCTGAAGTGATATTTTACTGACCTTCAGTGATTCAGAACAAAACTAAACATTCAAAATGATGGCACATTATAACAAGATCATTAATGAAATAAGTACAGGTGTGTTACCAGTACATTTGACTTCAAAATCAACAAATTAAGAGACTTTTCCTTTGGTAATTCCAGTTACTCAAAACAAGTAAATTTGACACCAGATAAGCATCTAATGTTATGGCAACTACAGATATATGGCTAATTAATGGTCTAAACTAAATAAAATAAGACTAACTAACCCCCATAAAACACATGTGTGGACAAAAAGATTTGTTTGATAAATTTTACTCAAATTAATTAGTTTAAACCTGCATATTCCAGGGTTTTTAAACAATATGAGTTAGTAGTGAAGCAGCAAATCAACAAAGGCCTGAATGCTGTGAGTCCTGAAGGCACCGACACTCACAATACAATCATTTACTAATAAAATCAGAAAGAGACATCAACACAAAACACACTAACAAGTTCAAAAAACAAAAGTAAAAAGAAGGATGAACAGGCGACTAAAGAACATACTGAGACAAATTCAGTCAGTCAGGAAGGCAGAGGTCAGTACAGTGTGTGTGTGTGTGTGTGTGTGTGTGTGTGTGAGAGAGAGAGTGTGTACGCACTCGGCTTCAGTCACTACAGAGGGTTAGTGTTTATGTATGTGTGTCACTTTAAACAGAGAGCCAACAGGATTAATGTCTGAGCAGGTTCCCAGTTGGTAACAACCAAAAAACAAACAAAACAAACAAACAAACCGCTGCCTGTGAGGAAAAACATGGTTTAGTTCAAGTTAAAGCCAGTATGTCGCTACTGGAGACAGTTGGATTAAAATCTGTGAATTTTTAAGTTGGAATCACACATAATCTGTACCTGTTAGACTAAAACCTAATGACTGGGTTTTATGAATGACTTTTGAAAGAAAAGTGTCAAACTAGTTCTGACCCCTCCAGGGTCTATTCTTTGTAAAAGAAACACTTTTTTCCATTTCCTAAAAAGTTTTGGAGATGACAGTGATGTTGTTAATGCTTCACAAACCCTGGAATGCAATTTTATGATTTTTTTTATTTAATTTTTTTTGGCTTCAGCATCCAGATGTTCTAAATACTTGCTGAAAATTCAGCTTCATATGGGATCAAATTTACCATCAAATGTCAGTGAAACTTTTTTCCTGACCAGATTTTACCTGAAGAAGTGGTTGATTGAAGCCCATTTTTCTTGCAGATGCTTTTTTACCATACACAATACAATAGATGTGGCCCAGTTGAACTCTGTATATCTAGGACTGTTTTAGGGACTTTCACACACTATAGTCCACTGGATCGCAGTGTGGAGCCACTCATCCTGTGTTATAAATGGGTTAGGGCAGTGGTTCCCAATTATTTTCTGTCGTGCCCCCCCTTTGGGGTAAGAAATAAATCTGCGCCCCCCCCTGAATTGAAATCTGATCTAGAACCAGAGAACATTTAATTATTTATCTGTAAAACCCACTGGATGGTTTCTGGCATCACAAATATGATTATCAAATAAAGAAATGAGCTTCAACACTTTAAAACTATTTCAAAGTTTAGTTTATTAACTTTTTCAAAGCTTTTTTATTAATTGTAAACATTAGCTGTCCACTACTTCAACATCAAATTCTTTTTCAAAACCTCAAATAATTTTTTACATTTTAAACAAATTTTAACCAGACTAGCGATATTCTTCAACTTTTCTTTTTTAAAAGTCCAGGGGCGTGTTAACATAACTGGGGGGTGAGGTCTACAGGTGAGGCTTTAACTTCTTAGGTTTCATTCTGTCAGCTGCCGAGGTTTGTAGGCAGAAAACACAAACGGGTCTGTGGGAGTGGGAATTGATAGGTTTTTATCAATATCAATGCCATTGTTGATTCTGCTTATTGATCAGATTCCTTATCAATTCTTGATTAGTTAAGTGGCAAAAAAAAAAGTTCTACAGTCTTTTGCACCACAAGCAAGCATGGTGTGATTTGTGTGTGTTTTAATTTTTTTTCCAAGTACTAGGATAAATTAAGTTATTGCTGAATAAAACAAGAACTACAGAGAGGTCCGATCGTTGATTAAATGTTAAAAGGGCTTGCCAAAGCTAAGAGTGCGACAGCATCAGAGTGACGAGGGGAGATCCAGGACAAAGCCGGGTCACCCGGTCCTGCTTCTGAACTCAAACCTCTGCAGAGCCTTCAGCCTCCTGAGTCTCTCAGAGACGGCAGAGTGTGACTTGTGTAAAGCAGAATGAGGGATTCCGCGTTTGTTGCGACTTTATCTGTAAACGCTGCAGCGGTTCGGATGCGGTCATCTGGACCTCACCTCGTTAAACCCTCCGCTGCCCGTGCTGCGCTGGTCTGATAAAAACCGGGTTATTGTTCTGTCGGACCAGAGAGAGAGATGTATAAAAGTCTAATTTCTCCGTGGAAAAGATTACTGACCAGCAAATTTTGGGGAAAACAGGAAACAAGAGAATCGTTAAGAAGAATTGTTAAAGTTAGAGGTGAACAATTCTGATGGAACTGGTCTGTTGAACCGGTTCTCGATTCCCACCCCTACATGCGTCTCCACTGTTTTTCTTTTCACCGTCATAAACTTCTCCATCCC
The DNA here is from genome assembly GCA_006937965.1 of Callopanchax toddi. Lineage (NCBI taxonomy): Eukaryota > Metazoa > Chordata > Actinopteri > Cyprinodontiformes > Nothobranchiidae > Callopanchax > Callopanchax toddi. The sequence goes on from SSNR01000403.1 coordinate 14,935, forward strand.
TACTCCTCCTAGCCTGGTAAACCAGACTATATATGTAGATATACATTTCTGCAGAGCAGAACCGACGGTCTAGTTTACTAGGCTCTACTCCTCCATCAGCTCTCTCACTCTGTACACTGGGGCACTGTGTTTGTCTACTTCTGCTGGGTTAAAAGGGAAGCCTACTGATTAGATTGAACGCTGCTGCCACCTAGCGACTGGGGGTGGTTTAGCATTCCATTTTGAAAAAAATGTGCTAAAAAATTATGAATTCACACTTCATCCCACGCCCCCCCTGTAAAGCTCCCGCGCCCTGCCCCACTAATTGGGAACCGCTGGGTTAGGGTTAGAGCCTCATCCTCCAGACGTCGCCGTGTTCTGCAGCTTGTTTAAGTCGTTGATCCGTCTTACTGGACGATGAAGTCATTATCAGTAAATAAATGGAGACATCTAGAGAAGTCTATGAAAACTTATTCAGCTGAAATCATGCAGAACAAAATCCAAAACTGCATTTCTTGAGTCTCAATAGTAAATTTGATCCCACGCAAAGAAGGATAAAGATATAAATCAAAAAAAGTAAATTAACATGCTTTTTGTTTCCTGAAAAGTTGCACTTTTGGAAGTACAAGGTTTTAGCTAGACGGCGGTGATATGTAGCTGCAAACAAATGTTTCTGTTGTAATTTAGTTACCAAATGTCCTCCCAGTTTGGATTTACATTACTGGTGTCACATTTCCTGCTCTCTCTCTAAATGAGACATATTCCAGAAGCCCCAGACAACTCTGACTACTTGGAGTGAAAAATTGTTTTTGCGAGTTCTTGGAGCATGTTCGGAATTCCCTGATAAAGAATCAAGAACCTTCACAAAAGTTTTGAGACAATCTGTAAATTCCCTCCTAAATGATGTTCACAAATTGTCTCCAACAGTGAGATACTGGCTCAGAGGTTTAGTTAAATGAGTTAATCTGGTAAAACTGACAGCTTCACCGTTTCCTCCAGTAGAAGTCACAGGTTTGGATTGCTTTCTCAGGGTCAGATTAAAGGTTAGGACAAGAGGAGGAGGTTATGCAGCATGTTAGAAGGAGTGTGTTCCCACAGGGATGAATTAGAATTGTGTGAGTGAGTTCACAAATCTGCGTCAGACTCAGTCGTCCACCCCGATGTTGCGGAACAGGTAGGACATAGACTCTCCGTTGTGAATGCGGCGGATCGCTTCTGACAGGATCATGCTGATGTCGACCGTTTTGATCTTTGGACACTGGAGTTTCTGCAGCTCATGAGGGATCGTGTTGGTCACCACGACCTGAGGGCAAAGGTCAACAGCAGGTTGTGGATAAGGATGTCAAACAAAACTAAACCAGAGTTACATCAGGATTTAAGATTAGATTATTAGCTCGCCTCATCGATGGCAGACTCCTCGATGAACCTGGGGGCGTCGGAGGAAAGGAGGCCATGCGTTGCCATGACAAAGATCTTGTAGGCTCCTCTCTCCTTCAGCGTCTCTGCTGCTGCTACGAAGCTGTCAACGTCATCGATGATGTCATCCTGCAGAACAAAGATCTGGCCTTTTAAAGCTGCATGAGCCAAACTGTGGCTGAGCTGGTTTCAGAACTCACCACTATGATGGCGATGCGTCCTCCTACGTCTCCGACCACAGTGATGGGAGGCTTCTCTTTAGGGATCAACACTACGAAGACAAGTAAAGTCATGTTATCCAGAGGAAACATCTCGGGCAGCTGAACTCTATGCAGGACCAGCTTTACATGGTATCTCCATGCTGGGGTGAATGGCTCCAGTGGTCTTGACGGTGGGGGGAGAATGTCGTCCGTCCACCTGGTCTGACTCAGCATCCTGAGCTTCTCCGTGGATCACAGCGATCCCCAGACGCAGCCGCTCAGCGAATGACTGAGCCCTGAACACAGAGCACATTCATCAGGATACCGTATTTTCCGGACTATAAGTCGCTCCGGAGTATACTTTGCACCGGCCCAAAAATGCACAATAAAGAAGAAAAAAAACATATATAAGTCGCACTGGACTATAAGTCGCATTTTTGGAGGAAATTTTATTTTATAAAATCCAAGACTAAGAACGGGTATTTCATATTACTAGCTGTTTTCATAAAACAATGCCGGCAATTTGCGGCGAAGCTGAGCTGGGAGCCTTTGGTCGTTCATAAGGGTTCAGACTGCGCCGGTAATGTCGCACAATCATGTGCTTTTCACAAAAGATTACTCACTGGCGGTGTAAAAGGGTTACGGGGGGTCTTTGCGCTGTTAACATGCAGGTTACAGAGATGTGAGGTGGAAGTAAACAGACAGGCTGCTTCTGCTCATAACGCCAGAAGCACCTGGATCTCCGCTGAGTTTCTAATGTGTAACAGCTGTCCGGTGTTTACCTGATTTTTAAATACTTTTCCAGTCGGGGGTCAGCTCTACTTTGCTACGTTATTAGCAACACCTCCCTCTGTTGTGATCTTCATTCACAAGTCTGGCGCTGCGGTAATATTACTACTAAGCATGGCGGCTGATTGGTACACAGGCCTACAGCGCCATCTAGCGGCTTCAAAGCGGCGTGAAAGGACTAAAACGTGTGAAATTCTATACTTCGGTGTTTAAGTCACAGGATCCGCCAAACTATGAAAACAAGTGCGACTTATAGTCCGGAAAATACGGTATGTGTCGACTAGAAAACCACTTCCTCCAGACCTGGGTGGCTTGTGTCTGTGGGACAGGAGATAACTTACCGTTTGGCTGAAGCTGGAGATTTAGCAACAATTACAGCATTTCTGTAGTCTGGAATCTGAATGTTCAGAAGGAGGAAAGATAACATCAGAGCTAGGGCTAAATCAACTTTAAACTTTTTAATGTTTACTGGAAATAAAAGTTGTCTTCTGAGCTGGCTGGTAATGGATCCTTATTAGATCATTATCAGAACATCAGCTCAGCGTCAATAACTTTATTCAAACTGATGTGTTTGTGATTAAAACTGGATTCACTGCAGTCAGACCAGAGGTCTCATTTAATAAAGATGTAATGTCCCCCCATTAGGTGAATGCTCCTGGTCTAAATGATTAAAGCCACCTGAGCAGGGGGTTGAAGGCTTCTTTTTACCTCCTCCTGGATGTACTGAAGCAGGAATGGAGACGCTCTCAGATTGTCCACAGGAATGTTAAAGAAGCCCTGAATCTCCTTCTGATGGAGGTCCATGGTGATCAGGTGAGTCAGACCTACACAAATCCACTGATTAATTCATGGATCCGTCAACCATTATACAGCCCATAATAGTATGTCTGAGGGTGTGATCGCCTCCCACTCACCAGCTTTACACATCATGGAGGCTATGAGCTTGGACACAATGGAGCCCCTCTTCCTCATCTTACACTGCTTGCTGTAGGGGAAGTAGGGGAGGACTCCAGTGATGCTGCGAGCACAGGATGTCCTGCAGGCGTACACCATGATGAGCATCTCCATGATGGTGGTGTTCACGTCCCTGGTGCAATCAAAAGACAAACACCACAAGAGTGTTTAGTAAAAAGGGAAATTTACTGAACTGTTTGTGTATTGTTCTTGTTTTATTTTCTTACTTGGACACCGTTTGGATTACAAAGACATCTTTGCCTCGAACCGACTCCTGGATCTGTACCCGTGTTTCTAAGGAAATGATACAGGATGTGAAAATAAAAGCAAAAAATACACACAGTCAGCTGCACAAGTACACACACTCATCTCATAAAGCCTGTGAAGCTGGTCCAGTCCACCCCCACCCCCCGCTGTAGACAGCAACATTCCAAATATCTGCCTCCCACGGCAACAGGGATCAGAAACTAATGCTCCCAACAACAGAAAGGAAAGAAGAGAATGGAACCAGTGGTCTGATTAGGAAGGAATGAAAGCTCAAAATAAGAGATACAAACTCAACTCCACAGCAGTTTATCCAGGTCACACAAAGCTGGATTTTACATCAATACAGATTCATTATTTTGAAGTTTTTTATTTACAGAATGTTCAACTGATGGTTGATGTCACACTAACTTCTGAACCGTCTAAAATTTTCACATTTTTACAAATAAAACACCCATAGCATCTTTGATATAAATACAAATTATACATCATAACACATAACACACTAGTCTCCATTCACCTGGTGTGTTTCTCACTGCTGTAGGACTGATGGATTTCTCTTAAAGGCCCTTAGAATGCACATACCCAAGCTTCCATAAACTTCAGTTATAGTTTAGCTCAAAATATCTTTTTCAAAACTGAAAGTGAAAGGTGGTTTTAACCTACAGTACCACCAGAGTCTCCCACTTCCAGGTTTCACTCAGCAGCTTTTTGTCTGAGACTTCATGTTTCCGTCTGTCACAAGTGTGTGGTTACCATGGTAACCTCTGTAGCAGCACGAAAGTCAAGGTCAGTGACCAAATGACCCTCCAACACCACTCATCACTTCACCTTATAATAATAATAATGCATCAGTTTTATAGAGCGCTTTTCAGGTCACTCAAAGACACTTTACAGAGTTGCATTATTCATTCACACAGTCATTCTCACCGGTGGTGGTAAACTACGACAGACGTCTGTAGCCACAGCTGCCCTGGGGCAGACTGACAGAAGCGAGGCTGCCATTCTGCGCCATCGGCCCTTCTGACCACCACCAACATTCACACACAGTCACACTCACATTCACACAGGCAAGTTGGGTGAAGTGTCTTGCCCAAGGACACAACAACAATCTAACCCAGCCAGAGCTGGGGATCGAACCGGTGACCCTCCGGTTACCAGACCGGCCACTCTCCCAACTGAGCTAGTGCCGCACCTTAAGACAGAATCACTTTTAACCTGATTTCTTCTCAACAGCTTAACCCTTGTATGGTGTTCGGGTCTGTGGGGCCCGTTTTCAGTTTTCATCAGAAGAAAAATAAAACAATTATTTATTTTTTTAACCTGAAATTCATTGGCTTTGGCTTATTTTCTGTGAAGAACATAAATCTGAAAAAAATTAATGGCCGCACACTGTAACCCCCTCCTACGCATTTACATTACATACAAGGTGTTGCTAAATAAAATGTGTAAAGTCTGTGTACCTACACTCTGTCTTCCTTCTTTCTGGGGCTGCTGATAGTGATTTCTGTCCCTCCTGCTCCCGCACAAAGTTACAACATTATTGAAAATTCAACACTGTCTGCTCTTACACTCCTGCACATTTTGTCTTGCAGGAACCAAATTTTATTTTCTCACACCCTGTCCCACCTGCAAATTAGGCGCATAAAACTATAAATAAGATTTTGCCAGTGTGGTTCCTTATCACAACTGATCAAGATGGCCAGAAGATTGTCTGCTGAGAGGGCCTTGGAATTAATTTTGGAAGAGAGAGAAGCTTCTGATGATGATGTTGAGGAAAAGGTTTCAGAATTGAGAATCACATTTCTGAAAATTCAGTCTGACAGTGACTTTGAAGAAGAGAATGAGGTTGAGTACCATTTAGTACCAAAACAGAGAAGGGCTGCCCGTCAGCAGCCAGCTCTGGGATCAGAACAAGTCCACCAGATAGCAAGTAAAGAAATATGGATGTCAAAAAACTTGTGAAATTGAATGGTCTTCTTGCCCAATAAATGAGCCTCCGCACAGAGCTGCTAATGTGAAAAGGATGCAACCAGGGCCAACACAGCTGGCAGTTATTCATGTGCAGGACATCAAAATGATCTACGGAAATATGCTCAATATAATCCATCAGAAAGAAAAAAAGTGTTTGTTTCCAAACTTGCGAAGGTGCCTTGTGCACATGCACACCAAACGCTTAGCAAGTAAACATGATAAGGTATTTCTACACTGAGACTGAAACAGTTTTGCAGCACACAAGTATCTAGTGAATGAAAAAGTGCATGGTGTGCATGCTCAACTCTCAGTGCCCCCTCAGCTGCTCAGCCTTTACTCGACTGAAGATTTTTGAGACCCTGGCTGCGGCTGGTGAACAGTGTTTTCTGATTGGTCAATTCCTGTACTTTCTCGCCTGATGTGATCAAAGATTCATTACATGCTGGGAGTTTTGGTCAGGCAGCAAATTATTCCAATTTTAAATATTTATTGTTCTAAATTAATTTGCTAATAGATTAATACTTGTTTTTCTTTTGAATTCAAACTAGACTAAAACCTTTTAAAGTTCTTGTCGACTAAAACTGGACCAAAGCCAACACATAGAGGAATGACTAAAGCGTGACTAAAAATATTCAGCATTTTCATCCAAATGACTAAAACTAAAACTAAGAAAGCAACATGTGAGGCTAGAGAAATGCACCTCTAACCCACAAACCATCAGCATCGGCACCCCTCAAGGCTGTGTCCTCTCTCCCCTGCTCTTCTCTCTGTACACCAACAGCTGCACCTCCAGACATCAGAATGTCAAACTGCTGAAGTTTGCTGACGACACCACCCTCATCGGACTCATATCCAGAGGGGATGAGTCAGCCTACAGATGTGAGATTGACAACCTGGTGCAGACTGAACAACCTGGAGTTAAACACTGTCAAACAGTGGAGATAATCACAAACTTCAGGAAGAACTCGGGCCCTCCTACCCCCATCTTCATCAATTCCACCCTGGTAGACATTGTGGAATCGTATCGCTTCCTGGGTACAATCATCTCCCACAACCTCAAATGGGAGACCAACATAACCTCCCTCATAAAACAGCACAACAGAGGATGTTCTTCCTGCGGCAGCTGAAAAAACTAAACCTGCCAAAAAAACATGATGGTACACTTCTACACAGCTACCATCGAGTCCATCCTCTCCTCCTCATCCATCTCTGTCTGGTACCCTGCTGCCCCTGTCAGGGACAGAACGAGGCTCCAACGCATCAACCGATCTGCAGAGAAGGTGATTGGCTGCAACCTACCCTCCCTACAGGACCTGCACACCTCAAGAACCACAAAGAGGGCAAGAAAGATTGTGGCTGACCCCTCCCACCCTGGACACACACTGTTCAAACATCTTCCTTCTGGGAGGAGGCTGAGATCCATCAAAACAAAAACCACAGGGCACAGGAACAGTTTCTTCCTAGCTGCAGTTGGGCTGCTCAATGCAGCTGCGTGATCCCCTCCACCCCCCCCCACCCACCCACCCGCCTCCCCCTCCTCACCAAACACTGTACCTTATGACTATTCCCTTTTACTCAACCACCCACCCATGTTTAGCTCACTGCACACTTTCATGCAATTTGTACATATGCTCAGTTATTATTGGTTACAAGTATTTATGTTTTTGTTGATCTTTATTGTATTCCTGTAACATTTGTCCTCTGCACCAAATACCAAAACAAATTCCTCATCAATGTAACAGTTGACTTGGCAATAAATCTGATTCTGAAGATGGCTACCAATAATAATAATAATAATAATAATGCAATGGATTTATATAGCGCCTTATTAGGACACTCAAAGCACTTTACACAGAAGTTACATTATTCATTCTCACTCTGGTGGTGGTAAACTACTACAGACGTCTGTAGTCACAGCTGCCCTGGGGCAGTCTGACAGAAGAGAGGCTGCCATTCTGCGCCATCGGCCCTTCTGACCACCACCAACATTCACACACAGTCACACAGGCAAGGTGGGTGAAGTGTCTTACCCAAGGACACAATGACAATGTAACCCAGCCGGAGCTGGGGATCAAACCAGCGACCCTCCGGTTACCAGACCAGTCACTCTGCCAGCTGAGCTACACGCTGCCCCACACAAACTATGCTGCATGGAACTATAAAAACATTCTAAGGAATCCAGAGTCTTTAGCTAACAGATTTGATTGTGTTGCACTTTAACCTGACTAAACACACAACTTCTCATTTGTCAGACTTGCATAAGTGTGTTAGATTAAAGCTTCTGCGAGCTGCAATTGTTTCAAAGTGTCATTGATAATCAATAGACTGCAGGTCAATACCGTGTCTCCACCAGCAGACACAATCAACTCTCTTTGTCACTTGGACGATATCTACTGGTCATGTCTGTAGATCAAATCACTTTTAGTTTTTCCCTAATTCCTTTTTATCTTTTCTGAACTTCACATTTTCATTCCAACCACATTTATTAACCTAAACAGTGAGTAATTATAAAGTTAATGACAAATAATTCAGCAAATCAAAGCCACATGAGTCAAAATCTGATGAGTGTTATTTAACTTTAACAAGTAAAACAAAGTTCTCTGGTTCAGCTGAACAGTGTTTTTGCAAAGTAATAAAAAGTATTTAACAACCTTTATAAAGAACAAAACATTATTTATGTGCAAAACAAAGAATGTAGTGTATCTCACCTTTTTCTTAAAAAAAAATTTTTATAAAATAAAAATGCTTTAGAGCTGAACTCAACATAAAAAATGTCTCAAAGAATATATAAAAACTGCAAACAGTAAAAGCTTGTGACACAGGACCTCTGTTCATTTGTACTTGTACTCCATCTCTCACAGAGAACACACGGGGTGGATTTGACAGAAGAATACCTCAAACTACTACGTATCTTTCCTCACTCACCGATGAGTGAATTCCATGAGATTCCGTGTTTTATACAGGATTCTGTTTTGCAGGGCTGCACAGTTAATTGTTAAAAAATCGCAATCTCAATTCATACTTGTATGCAATCTTGTTTCCAAATGACCACAATTTTTTGAAAAAGGAGACCGCATTTGATCTGGGACGTAACCTGCATGAAAACAAGCGCTCCCTCTTTCTCCCTCAAACGACAAAGTTAAAAATTGTTAGACTAAAAAATATAGCGTTAAAGCATACCCCCCCCCCCAAGAAGTTAATGATGACAAGCTAAACGTGACTCTTGATGACAAATACAAGATGAGATGAACTCTGTTGCACAACTGAGATGGATATTTCAAACCCCTCAACTTCCCAATAACAGGCAAACTAAAGTTTTTGTTGTTGTTGGTCTGGACTAAAACTATCACATATAGACATGACTAAAATGGGACTAAACCTAATTAGCATTTTAGTCTCAATGACTAAGACTAAAACCAGTGAGTGGCTGATAAAAACACTGCTCATAACCTTACCTCTATTAGCTTCCTGATACACCTGCACTTTGCCAAGCTCCACCCCCAACCGCCTGAGAAGGAGAGAAAAAAATTAATAAATAAAACGTTATGGGTCTACCTTTCTAATTCTGACAGTCTGTTTAAAGTAATAAACAATAAGTAAAAGAAGAAATGTGAGAAAAGGAGGATAACGTGTGTATTCACACAGCCTCAGAGTGACAGATGTGTGTTTAGAGGAAGATCTGCAGTTCAACACATAGAATTCCAAAGTTAATCAGCTTTAATATGATGCACTGTGTAGAGAAACCAGTAGTTCTTTGACTTTGATGGTGGAACAACGGATCACAGACTTGTTTTTGAAGTAACTTGTAGTAACTGATTCTTCTGTTTAGTGCAGGTCTGTACATTTTATTTAAATGCTCCGATCGATCGACCACCGATCAAAATCAGTCGATTTACGTGAAAAAAATGTGATCTGTAAATTTCGAAATTCTCCTTTCCACGCCGATCATAGCAGTCTGTGGCAGGATGATTGGTTGTTCAGCCAATCACCATGAGGGGGCACCCTATAAAAAGGCTGAGGACTTGACATTCAGTATCCCAGCTCTCCGTGACATCACTTCCGGGTGAGGTGTGGTGGCAGCAGGCATGCTCAGCTCCTGGAGCAAGCTTGGCTGAGCTATGGGCTGCCCACAGATACCTACACTCAGGTAGAAATCACAAATACAGACTCTGCTGTTTTGTTCTACTGAATTTTATGAATAAAGTTTTGCCGGAGGCGTAGCGGACAGCGGGCACGCCGAGGACTCCAGTGTAGAATCCCCTGATCTTGTGGGCTTCCTGGGGCGGACCAGCATGACCACGCAGGTAGGACAGTCATCCGGGCCTGGTTTACCGCCTCAGCAGGATCAAAGTTGGGCGCGGCCAGTGAGCTGGACCTTTTTAGAGTGCTCCATGTGTGCATCGAACATTGGGTTTTAACTAAAACACTCCTGGATTTCATGGACAGCCGGGGCTGAAGGGGATCAGGCTGTCCCATTGGTTTTATATTTCTTTTAACTGTTTTTATTGTTTTTAACTCCTCTTTCTTTTACAGGCTGAGAGCTGCCAGTGGTGAACAGGCCTTGGTGATGGGAGTTTTCTGCATGTGTGTGACCACCACTCCCTGGATGCATGGCACCGTGTGTGGGTGATTTTGTTTGGTTTTCATTTAATTTGGCCTGATTCGCCTGGTAAGCCTCAGCCTGCCATTTTATGTTGGTTTTAGTCATTTTCATTAAAATCAGTTTTTTTTTTACCTGGCTTTTACCAATAAAGCATGTTTAATAATTGTGGAACCACGTCTCCTGCCCTTTTGTAGAGTGGACCTATGTGTCCTGTAGTTCCTGGGGTGAAACTCCCTAGGTGGCGTTGAAGAGCGAGGTTTAAGTCACCTCCCAGTGCTACAAGTCGATCTATAGCTTGCAACCAGAGGTCACTCGGTGCACGGAAAATCTGCGGAGCTACCGCAAGTTCATTGCGCAGCCGGGACTTGCTGTTCCCTGAACGGACTGCTCCCTTTTATAGTTGGTTCGGACTCGGAGCTCAGACCAGGAGGCGAGGTCAGGCAGTGAGTCCCACTGACTCGTGCAGCTGCGTCTCCTCCCGCAGCTCGAGGGAGTCCTTTTGTTGCTGCTGCAGGATGTTGAGCAACACCCCGCCTCGGGAAGCTGAGATAATTCTTCAAATTGGTTTTAAAAGGCAATTTAAATATTAAATGATGGAGGTGGAAAGAGCTTGCTGCTCATGACCGAGAGGAGAAGCAGTGGTAAAGCTCCACCATGGCGCAGGTGGAGGAGGGAGGAGGAGCTGAGAGAGCAGCGCAGGTAGACTCTTTAGCAATGATCCGACCATTGTCAGTAATTAGTTTGTTTTTCCTGGGCAAAAAAATGGACCAGAGTGTCAAAACAATGCTGACTTTTCTGCATCTGAATAGCAGTAGAAGGAAAAAAATTATATATACTATTTTTGTCAAAATGTTATTTCAACCACAAACTAATTGATGGGGATCTTGTGCACAAGGATATACGTTTTAAGTATTTAAATATATATAAAAATAATAGAATTCTTTAAGGATTGGAAATATATAACTCAGGGAATCCTCTAGGACTGTTTTTAACTGTGGTGGTGGGCTGGTCTTCGGGGGGGCTCGTTATTGTCGTCAATAAAGTAGGAAAACATTACACCGAAGAGAAGGCATTGAGTACTTCTGTAAAGGTGTGAGGTTATGGAAATAAATGATTCAAAGTCAGTAGAAGAAATGTATTAAATCAAGGGTAGTATATTATAAAAATATCAATCAGGATGGCCTCAGTGACTAAGTTTGAAAGTTAGAACATGAATGTAGTAGAAACTGATTTTGATTAATTTTGTTTTGTAAAAAGAGGCAGAAAATATATATTTTTTCTTCTCTCAGCTTCTTTTCATTCATATTCATTTTGTTTGTTCTTGTTTTTTCTTTTGACTGAAATCAAATCAGAAGTTAAAGTTGATCATTCTCTCAGCCTCCTGATGATCAGTCTGCTGCAGCTGAAAGATGGTAGAGAGGAGCCTAACCTGGACCAGAGTCTGACCTGACCTGGACCAGGTCCTGACCTAACCTGGACCAGAGTCTGACCTAACCTGAACCAGAGTCTGACCTGACCTGGATCAGGTCCTGACCTACCCTGGACCAGAGCCTGACCTGGACCAGAGTCTGACCTGACCTGAACCAGAGTCTGACCTGACCTGGACCAGATCCTGACCTGACCTAACCTGGACCAGAGCCTGACCTGGACCAGAGTCTGACCTGACCTGGACCAGAGCCTGACCTGACCTGGACCAGAGCCTGACCTGGACCAGATCCTGACCTGGACCAGATCCTGACCTGACCTAACCTGGACCAGAGCCTGACCTGGACCAGAGTCTGACCTGACCTGGACCAGAGCCTGACCTGACCTGGACCAGAGCCTGACCTGGACCAGAGCCTGACCTGGACCAGATCCTGACCTAACCTGAAGGATGATGCTCCGTGTTAGAGAATTGTTTTCAGACGGCTCAGCTCTTAACTTGATGAAAAGTTGATTATTTTTATTTTATATCCTCATTTACACAACATCTGTTCATGTGACTAGCCTAGCATTCATTACTCACCTCTCTGACTGCAGCACACAGGGAATATCTGGACCACAGCCAATCAGAGGGAGGACCGGATCAGCCTGCGAGCCGCTGATTTCCGACCCGCGCGTCTCCAGAGCTGTAGTTCTTTATATAAATCCACGTTGTCAGTGCGATATCGTCCTCATCATTACACACCAATGATCTTACTACAGCTGTTGTCTTTAGTTTAACTTTGGGAGCGTCGCTGCTCTCATCCTGCAGAGTTTAGCAGCGTTTTTCTCCCCCGCCCTGGTTGACATCGGAACGCGGACCATTTCGGCGTCGATGTGACCGTTAAGATTTATATTTTAGTGCCTCTGGTTAGCCTTAAAGAGATCTTACCGTAATCGGGCCATGTTCAAGTCTATTGCCAAAGCCATTTTACTTTCGTAAACAAAGCGTGTTATGTGTGACGTCTTGTCATCGTCTGCGCATGCGGGCCGCTTTGGGGCCGTGATTCGTTCACACTGGAGATTGTTTGCTGTCGCATTTCAGTTGAAGTGTGAACAGCCAGACAAAAAAATCGGATTTGATTAAAAAATCTGAATTGAGCGTTAAGACCTGCAGTATGAACGTAGCCTTAGAAAACTTTGATACAAATAAAAGTCCTCCACGTAGCTGCTTTAAGTCTTTGTTGGATCTACTTTTAGCTTTAAATCCGATGATTTAGACGTTGGGTTAATGTCCAAAAACTATCCACGAGTACAGAAAAACCACCCTGCGTGTGTGTGTGTGTGTGTGTGTGTGTGTGTGAGAGATAATCACTCCTGACCATCAGCAGTCTCTGGTGACTCAATCACACGAAAACATTCAGATTAAGAACAAACTGAGCTACGACCACTCAGACCATGTTCTGAGGAAGGGGATGGGTGACGTGGCCTACTCTTTTATAACCATTTTTAGTATTTGAGGATACAATGAGGATAAAAGTAATGATCTCTATTACTCTCCCAATTTATCACAATATTTGTGGCTAAAAATGTATCACCAAGGAAAGTGATTCTCTATGTGTACTCGTCTTAAATCACTTATCCAGGTCTGAGTTGCACATGGAAGCTCAGACTGTCATTTCCACAGGTGGGACCCCAATGCGTCCCCAGATAGAAGTCCTTCAGCCTATTGATTATTTTTCTATTGCATTTCTTTCCCCAAATGCCCTCCCCTGTCTGATTCACCATTGCATACAATGTTCAGTCTACATTCTTCTTCCTTGGTAAGGCTTGGCAAACAATATTAAACAATGCTGCATCCAGAGGTCATATATCAACATCAACAAATTATGTATTTTTGATTAAAATAAGGATGAAAATAAGATAAAGTGGCTAAAAACAAGGTTTTTTACTTTCTTGTCAAGTCAGGTCAACTTTACTTTTATTTATGTTGGACTTTACAATTGTTTTTCTTTAACTTGCACTGTTTATAGGTATTTTGTAAAGGATGTCTCTGTTTTTTGCATAGCATGGGAGTGTTTTGTATGTTGGATATTGATGCTGTGGCCCTTTTTTTTAAAGTATATAGCATTTTATATTTATTTTAGTTTTTATTTACTATGTTGTTTAATAAAGCTAGGCAATATGGCCAAAATTTCATATCCCGATTTAGCTCATTTTATATAACGATAAACATACGAAGCATAGAACACCTCCTTGTAAATCTCCGCCTCCACTGTGGCTCGACATGCATCATATAAATCAGGTAACATGACTTTAGTCATGTGTTATCAGCTGGGCATTTCATATCTCGGTTCGAGTGTATAACTCACTAAACTCAGGTTTCTCCACCGTGTAGATTAGACCCACATCTTTACAGATGTGCCTGGTAACAGCAGCAGTAACCTCCTTCCATCTGAGGGAGCTAGGGCTACATGACGTACAACGAGTAAAAGTCTGTTGCAGTGTCTGCGTCTGGAGTTTATTATCAGTACTTACACCAACACTCTACGCTGCTTTTGCTCGTTGACTGTCTCTGGATTTTTTGTTGTGTTTTTTGGAGGTGATAAAATAAATTAGTGGTGTTGGAGTCCGTTGTTGGGACAAGGAGCCGGTAAACTTTACAAACAGCTGCTGTCTGGTCCACGTCGGTCTTTTTATATTTAAAACACATCCATGAGACAGAAGTTGTCCCTCTTTTAGTTACAAGCTCCTCGGTTTGGGTCAGCTGGTTATCCTGTTGACCCTAGTTTAAAACGCATCCGCTACCGTCTACCTTTATGTTTGTTTATGTTTTGCTGCGTGTCGCGTGCATGGGCATTCCGTAAAGTGCATATGACGTAAATTACTGCCATAAAACTCCTAACCATGGCATAAACGATAGAGCTTTATATTTGGCGATAAACATTTTCTATCGTCCAGAAGAAATATTTTGTCATATCGCACAGCCCTAGAGTTTACACTTTTCTATGTGATGGTGGAGGGTTTTTTGCACATGTAAAGATGACCATACATGCAGGATTATGTGAGATACGTAAACAATATTTGCACTGTACCAAAGATATTTGTTTCATAAAACGTTTGTGCAATCAAACAGCGTGTCCATGCTGTGGCTCTCTTGGAGGGTAGGGGGTTCAAATGACATTTTGACAGGGGGGCCCTCAAAGTCTATCTTGCCTTGGGCCCACAAATGCCTTGAAACGGCCCTGTTGACACGTTATTAACAGACTGACAGCTCCTCTCGTAAAAACCCGTTCTGGCTTCATAACTGATGTACTATACTCTGGGGCAGCATAGTTTATTATCGTTTGCCAGGACTGCACACAGTCTTCGGGGCTGTACAGTGCGACATATATGTCGCACGTGTGATGGAAAAAACAGTCTGTGCGATGAACTTAGTGCACTTGTGCGATCAGGGTTTCCTCTACATGTAATTGATTGTGGCGCACCCCCACACCTTCAGAATTAACTTAAAAATATCTACTTTAAAACAATGTCAGGTGGCCTCAGCGGGTCTCCAACCTAGCGCTAGAACGCACGCGCCAGCCCAGAGCATCTTGCCTGGCTCGCCCACGTCCTCCGTCTTCATTTTGGTCATCCGACCAGAGCCTTTCTGTATTTTGACCAGAGGGCCGCAGCCTGGAGACGACCACGATGTAAACCCAGCACCTGGTGGTTCGATGTTGTTGCGGGCGACCTCCAACAATCCGGAGTTACCGTGGCGCAGCTGGCACAAGACCGCCAGCACTGGAAGCAACTGGTTCACTTAATAGGCTCAACGCCCTGGTGCGGGACGATACCCGACCTATCGCAGCAGCTGTGATGATGATGATGATGAAACAATGTGTAAAGCATTTTAAATATATACTGCCTATATTTGCGCACTTGTATAGATTAAAGTTCTGCGAGTCTAGCGACGGAGTTCCATCAGTTCTAGCTGTTCGGAAAAAACCTCTTTGTGACTCTGAAAGTCTCCCTGTGCTTCAGACACACATTAAACCAGAGGAACTAATAAATCTGAATGGATCACACTGATGTCTGTTAACGAGTCCACGGTCCGAGTCAGGGGGAGACGAGGCTTCACACCGGATTCTGACCCCACTAAACGCAGCTCAGCCCCAGGGGCGTATCTAGAACTTTATTCTTGGGGGGTCCAGGCAGGGGCAAAGACTGAAGAAGGGTGGCTCACTAAAAGGTCATTATATTTAAATGCTCTGCAGTCTTGGATTGCAATGGACAGCAGACCTAAGTTTTAATAACTTATTTATTTACTGAAGTAAAACGCATGGATCTGTTTGGTAAGAACTATGCAGCAGATTCAGAATCAGTAGGAGACAAATTAACATTTTAAACACCACAGTCTCACTGTACACCATCAAAAACAGTCTGCCTGTTTATGTGCAAAATTACTATAAAGTAAAATTATAACAGTTTCTGCATATTAATAAATCAAAGATTATAACAGCTGAAAACATCTGTTTTTGTGGTTTTTAGCAGTGTTCCACAAAACTGTATGAACAAACTGATTGACAGCTCTGGTGGGCGTGGCCAGGCAGGGTGGCCAATCCGATTTCAAGGGTGGCCAGTGACACCCCCCTGTGGCCCCGCCCCTGCTAGAACTGTATTGAAGCACCAAAAATGATCAAATCAGAGAACTCAACAACCACACATCACTATACCGGTACATGCATACAAACTATAATATAGTACATGACTGTTTCTAAAACTCATACAGTACACACACTACAGTAAACACTATTTGCACACATTTCTCAACACACTCACACTTTGAACACATCTACACTAATTTGAATGAATAAATGTTCTTTTTTAAATTACTCTGACATATAAACATGTTTGAAGATGTTTCTTGTTATTGTGTTTTCACTATAAGCACTTTGTCAGTGTGTTAAAAATGATAAGTACTAATTTTGGCTATTAGCTGAATTTTTATGCTGGTGCTACAACTTTTTGTTCTGTGCTACAAAATCTGCAACCTTTGTAGCACCGGTGCTATGAGCTAAAAATGTTAACGTACAGCCCTGGTCTTACCAGTGAAGAAAAACAGATCGAACACCAACATGTGTGAAATGGCAAATCATATTAAAGGAGGGAAAAATAAATGCAGGATAAATGCAAATAATTGCAATTTTGCAACCATCAACTATGGAAAATTAACAATTCTTCTACAGAAAAATGAGCATATCTGCTTTTTCAGGAAGGATACGTGATCTTTCTGGACTTATTGTGTCTCCAGCTGTGGAGAACAGCCTCTCAGACGGGGTGGAGGATGCCTGCACACACAGAAAGCTTTCAGCCAGTCCTGACAGCGGTCGAGTGTCTCTCTTGCTCCACCATCATAAGGTGGTGTTATCCTTGCAGGGGATGGGGCCCTGCAGTAGACTGCAGCGAGTGCTGCTAGCATCTGAGCCAGCCACACTGTGCCTGTCTCTCTCGTCATCACGGTCATCTAAATGCAATGCACAGTAATAGCAGGTTTTACACATGGGTAAATTACGCTAACATGATAGGCAGTGTTAGTTGATTAGTTACCTGCATTATTAGAGGACGTGCAAACGTTACCGCTGCTGCTGGGTTGCAATTCACTAGCGCGGAGCGGATCAAAAAGACGACATTCATTTAACGCTATAGCGTGTTCTGTGTTCAAATGCTTTTGCATATTCGTAGTGTTTCCTCCATTTGATGAAATATCTATTTTGCAAGTATTGCAAGCTGCCCTGTTGTCATCCTTTCTCGTAAAGTATAACCAAACTTTCGAGCGTTTGGGTCGCTTAGGCGCCATGTTTCCTTCTGGGTAAATAACGTCACGTGCTACGCAACATGTGTGGTGATGTAGTCGTGCCGACTGGAATTGATAAGGGAATCGTTAGCAAAAATGGCAAACAATTCCAAGGGAATGAAACACTGGGAACCGGTTCTCATTAAGAACCGGTTTTAGATTCCCATCCCTACTAAAGCGTGAGTTTTGCTCTGCAGACTTTCCACATTTCTAGTCTGGCATGCCAGGCTAGAGCCTTGGGAGCCCAATTGGCTATTAAAAAATATATTATTTTATTTTAATTTACTTTCAAGAATTTTCTCAAGGTCAAGGTAAAGAAACCAAACTGATACCTAATGTTTATATACATAGAAACGAAACAAAGTGGCATGGCTGACATGTGGTGCATCATGCCTAGAGTTCTTGAGGGTCTGACTTCAACTTAATGAATTTAAAGAAATTTAAAGAAAACTTTTTCATTATAAATTAATTTTTTTTATAGGAATGTTATTTTTTTTGTTTTTGCATGGAATATAAGAAAATCTGTAGGTGCCGCTTTTGGCTAAGTTTGTAATATATTTTGGCTAATCTTGGTGAAATTAGCAGTTATTTTGAGGTATTGTGATTAGACACAAGCTAATGTCTTGTTTCTGCAGAGCCGTGTGTGTGTGCTTGAGCGCGGCGGCGTGTGTGGATGAGAAGCCCAGCGGTGTTTCGCTGTTCATTAGTGGAAGACCCAGCTCAGAGTCGTGGCCGGAGCCGTGAGGTGGAACGTGGGCAGAACGCTGGTGAGGCGTGGTGAGTAGCAACTCCTACGTGCTACACACAGCTTTCAGCTCGGTACGGCTGAACAGCAGAACGTTCTGAGCTTTTAGGAGAAAACGTAAATTCACATGTAAGTATTACCCTTCTGAAACATTCATTGACAAACGCTGAGGAAGCGGTTCTTCTAATTTTTCCTTCGACCTTAGCTTAGTAAACAGCATCATCACTTTATCCACATAAAGTCTGGCTGCCAGGTTATTTTACTGTCACATTCAGGATCAAAAACCTACAGCGAATCAGAAGCGAGGGCTGTGCATATCATGAATACGAATGAGAATCTGCTGTTTCAAACTCAGGTGTAAAAGAGCAGACTTCTAAAGCTTAGATTAGAAGCATCATAGCTTTTTATATATATATAAAAAATACACAGATAGCATTGAATTACACTAGAGAACAATGAAAAACTATTAAAAAAATGAGTAAACCACACCTTTAAGGTCTCACCAGAGGAAGTGGCTGCAGAGAGGACAGTCCGAGTTTCCTGGACTCAGACCTGGATAAACGATGCAGCATCTCTCCATATGTAGGTTTTAGTGCGTGACGTCAGAGTGTCACGTTGACATTTGTTCTGTAATATTTATATCAAGATCTCACAGATAAATGTTAAATGAACATGATTTCTGTCATATAATGTGTTTGAAGTTTTTTGTGTGTAACAGAATAAATTATTAGGTCATGTTCATTCATTTCACTGACCCCATTTTCCAAAATGACTTACAAACAACTATTAAACTATCAGGCATGTTGTGATCTGTGGAGAAACCAGGGTACCTGGAGGAAACCCACACATGCATGAGGAGAACATGTTAACTCCACACAGAAGGGCTGCAGCAGGATTTGAACCTGCAACCTGCTTGCTGTGAGGTAACAGTGCCAACAACTACCCTGTAACCCTCCTCTAACTAAAGTTACAGTGGAGGAAATAATTATTTGACCCCTTGCTGATTTTGTAAGTTTGTCCAATGACAAAGAAATGAAAAGTCTCAGAACAGTATCATTTTAATGGTAGGTTTATTTTAACAGTGGCAGATAGCACATCAAAAGGAAAATCGAAAAAATAACTTTAAATAAAAGATAGAAACTCATTTGCATTTCATTGAGTGAAATAAGTATTTGAACCCTCTAACAAAAAATACTTAATACTTAGTGGAAAAACCCTTGTTTTCCAGCACAGAGGTCAAACGTTTCTTGTAATTGATGACCAAGTTTGCGCACATGTTAGGAGGAATTTTGGTCCACTCCTCTTTGCAGATCATCTCCAAATCCTTAAAGAGCATATATTAAGTTCTTTTTTTTTTTTAATTCTGATAAAACTCTGTCCAAAAATACTATTTGAAATGTTTATTGAGGGTATTTTGTTTTACAATACATTTTTTTAAACCATTTTTCTAGTCCAAAGTGCCCCTTTTTGCAAAGCTTCTAAAAACGCTTTTTTTTTCATATGTGGACCTGTGACGTCAGCTAAGGGAGCTCCTAGCTAGGTGGAGCTGCTTACAGTGTTGTCAGATGTAGATAAATAAAGTATTTGTAGGATAATTTAACACTCTGTACGATCAATAATCCCATAAATATGATCATTTGAGCCCTTTGTTGTGTGGAGTTTGTGTAACAGATGCTTG
>SSNR01000403.1:36234-78619 GCA_006937965.1 Callopanchax toddi
CCTGCTCGCTGTCGGCGATGAGTTGTTAGTTTTAGGTTAGAGTGCTCTTTAATCAAGTCGGTGTGAATTCATTTTAATAAAAAATGCTAAATTATATTTATTATGTTTATGAATGCCAATCGCCAGTCTGTCAGGACACTGAGTCAACAACGGGACGGCTTCCTTACCGGTACGGTGACTTCTGTTTGGAGACGAAAAACCCCGGCGGTCCTGGTCTAGTCCAGGACTGGATGTGATGGAGTCCCACATACCGACGAAAAACATTCAGTGTGACTCTAAACATGCGCCGTTACTTCGATCCATTCACCGGAACCGCTGTTAGCACGCAGCAGCTAACAAGAGCTAACCGCTGTTAGCATGCAGCAGCTAACAGGAGCTAACGGGGAGACTTGAGTCTCGTTTCCATGCCAGGTTTGGTACGGTTCGTGGTGGGTCGTCCGGTACCGATCAGCGATTTCATGAGAGCATTTCCTTCAGGTGTCTGACCCTCACCTGGCTGGCGGGGTACAGTAAATCCATGCCGTGAGGCTCTCCAGAGGGGCTTCCCGTTCCCAGCGGCTCCCAAGAGGGGATTCCCAGCGGGGTTTCCAGCCTGACCCGACACTGTTTCGGTCAGCCTCGAACCGTTTAGCTGCATCCTGTGAAACTTTTTATAAACTCTTTCATTTCTTAAACGCAGCTCAATGTTTGGAGCTCTGATGATCAAAACCTGGTGCTAAACGCTGGTATTTTATCCAGACCCGAGTGAGGAGGTGGGTCACGGTCTACAGCTGGACCGACAGGGTACAGCCTTACAGGACTGATTGTTTTTATCTTTTTTTTTTATCTTAATAAAATAACTTCTCACTATAGTAATAAAGTAATAAAATAACGGCACTCTGGGGGTTTGTTTTGCTTGTCACAAGCAGTGATCAGTGGATCAGTTTTCTATATAGAGAACGAACG
Organism: Callopanchax toddi; assembly: GCA_006937965.1. Classification (NCBI taxonomy): domain Eukaryota; kingdom Metazoa; phylum Chordata; class Actinopteri; order Cyprinodontiformes; family Nothobranchiidae; genus Callopanchax; species Callopanchax toddi. Next base: position 37,180 of record SSNR01000403.1, read on the forward strand.
GTCTCCCGGCTCTGTCGTCACTTCCGGTTTGGTGAAAAAATTGACAATTCTCACAAAAACGAATCCAAGAGCCTAAATAAGCTGAATTTGTGTAAATTTTTATTCAGAAAAAGTTTCTATTATATTTCTCTAAACATTTGTTTAAGGGAGTGTCTAACTTAAAATATGCTCTTTAAGGTTTGGAGGCTGTCTCTGTGCAACTCTGACCTTCAGCTCCCTCCATAGGTTTTCTATAAGATTAAGGTTCGGAGACTGACTAGGCCACTCCATGACCTTAATGTGCTTCTTCTTGAGCCACGCCTTTGTTGCCTTTGCTGTATGTTTTGGGTCATTGTCGTGCTGGAACACCCATCCACGACCCATTTTCAGTTTCCTGGCAGAGGGAAGGAGGCTGTCGCTCAGGATTTGACGATACATGGCTCCGTCCATTTTCCCGTTAATGCGGTGAAGTTGTCCTGTGCCCTTATCAGAAAAACACCCCCAAAGCAAAATGTTTCCACCTCCATGCTTGACGGTGGGTGGGGACGGTGTTTTGGGGGTCATAGGCAGCATTTTTCTTCCTCCAAACACAGCGAGTTGAGTTAATGCCAAAGAACTCAATGTTGGTCTCATCAGACCACAGCACCTTCTCCCAGTCACTCTCTGAATCATTCAGGTGTTCATTGGCAAACTTCAGACGGGCCTGCACATGTGCCTTCTTAAGCAGGGGGACCTTGCGAGCTCTGCAGGATTTTAATCCATTGCGGTGTAATGTGTTTCCAATGGTTTTCTTGGTGACTGTGGTCCCAGCTAATTTGAGGTCATTAACTAACTCCTCCCGTGTAGTTCTAGGATGATTTCTCACCTTTCTCAGAATCATTGACACCCCACGAGGTGAGATCTTGCGTGGAGCCCCAGACCGAGGTCATTGGTGAGGTCACCGATGGTCATTTTGTGCTCCTTCCATTTTCGAACAATTGCAGCAACAGTTGTCACCTTCTCTCCCAGCTTCTTGCTAATGGTTTTGTAGCCCATTCCAGCCTTGTGCAGGTCTACAATTTTGTCTCTGACATCCTTGGACAGCTCTTTGGTCTTTCCCATGTTGAAGAGTTTAGAGTCTGCTTGATTGACTGATTCTGTGGACAGGTGTCCTTTATACAGGTGACTAGTTAAGACAGGTGTCTTTAATGAGGGTGACTAATTGAGTAGAAGTGTCTAACCACTCTGTGGGAGCCAGAACTGTTCATGGTTGGTAGGGGTTCAAATACTTATTTCACTCAATGAAATGCAAATGAGTTTCTATCTTTTATTTAAAGTTATTTTTTCGATTTTCCTTTTGATGTGCTATCTGCCACTGTTAAAATAAACCTACCATTAAAATGATACTGTTCTGAGACTTTTCATTTCTTTGTCATTGGACAAACTTACAAAATCAGCAAGGGGTCAAATAATTATTTCCTCCACTGTATTTAGTTTATAATACTGTTGATTCACTGCTCAGCAGTTTAAATTACTATGTAAAGTTGTATTAAAGCAGAGAAGTGGGCAGACTAGAGAAGGTGAGGTTAGACATGAAACAGAGTCCAGAACAGGAGATGAACTCACAGGAAGCAGAGACTTATTTAAATAACTGTTGACTAACTGGGAATAAATGACTGATATAGTCATTAGTTGCAGGCCTACATTTGGTAATGTACCTATCTTGCGTAGATGCTACCATTCTCATAAACACAGTGAATTAAAAATTTGTTTTGATAGAGGTGAACAGTTTTTTTTTTCATGATGGAAGAATGAAGAGTTCTAAAGTTGTTCTTTGTCATTAATGTTACAGAGCAGCTAATGAACCCTGACATAACATGTGTCTTGTGTTAGCACGCTATGCTCAGTGGGTGCAGACCATGTCAGCAGCGTTTCCTGTACTCACTCAGAGATCCGCTTGCCGAGCTCACGGCTCGAGGGGTGCGAGTTAGCAGTGAAGATAACCAAGCCACCCTTGGTGTGGTTCATGTCTGTGGGGTCTTGTCTGCCGCTCCTGCCACACTCAGGCAGTGGATCCCTTGGTACCCACGCTACACTAAGACCTTCCTGCAGCAGAGACGGAGCAACAGTTACTTCCTTTAAAAAGTCAACTCTCACAGCTCAGGCAGAACAAGAACAGGAAATACAATCATGTTAGTCCACAGACAACATGCACACTCAGAGCTGTGAAAAAGTATTTTCCCCTAACAGATTTCTATGTTTTTACTTCGTCACTTTAATGTTTCAGATCAGAAAACTAATTTTAATATCAGACAAAATAATCTGTGTAAACACAAAATGCAGTTTTCAAAGTGTTTAAAGAGGAAAAGTTAGGGATGCACATAGTTAACTGGTTAACCGCCGTTAACGACGTAACTGTTATATTTGTGCCTGGTTAACTCCAATTTATGTCTTGTGTGTGTGTGTGTGTGTGTGTGCAATAAATTTTTGTGACACTAGAGGACGAGTGAGCGCTGCTATCAAAATGTATTTACCCGAAACCAAGATGGAGGTGCTCGTCTCATAAAGTTCCTCAAGAAAGCACAGCGTGGCGCATTTTATACTCGTAGTGATGGACTAATTCTAAAGTAATTAGTTTTTTCCACTCAGAGTGTTGTTGCTGTTTAAATTTGTTCATTTCAACCTCAGGTAGGTGAATTTCACGCAATATTTACATTTCTAAAATGGCTTGGTACTTGTTAAGAGTATTTTTTTTAGTAAAAAGAAATATCAATGTCATTATTTAGTTCCTAGCAAGGAAACCTGTGTGCTTAAAAAAAGTGGGGCCTCCAGAACACGTGTTTAAGCAGACAGGCAGCGCTGTGCAGCAGGTCCTGACGGTCGTACATTTCTTCTCTCTCATCCCACGCATGTCACTTTGTTTATGAAAGTTGAAACCAGTGTGCTACCTGGCTGAGCATCCAAATCATATTAAAGAGTGGATGAAAAAGCGTTTGTTATTTATAGATCGGGGTAGAGGTGTGTGTAGTAATGGTAGCAGCAGTGGTGGTCGGCGGCGGTGTGTGTGTTACGGGCGGTGGCGTAACTTTACAGTTAACCAGTTATTAACCGTTAAGAGCTTCAATAGCCGGTTAAACCAAATTTGGAAAACGTGCATCTAGGAAAAGTTATATTAAAAAAATGGTAATAGAAAGTAAGAAAGTAATGTAACATTTTTCCAGCCGATATTCTTTCAAATGACGATGGGCGATAAATTCATGCAGGTGAGATTTTTGTGGGCAAAGCAATGTAAACAAACATGGAGTGATTTGCCAAATTAGAACTCAAAATTACAAAAGCGGAGGAACTAGCTGACAAAAAAACACAAAGTCTCCTATTTGGGATTACTTTGGCTTTAAACCAGCTGGTTGTTCAGACGTATATGTGGAAGCAAAGTACGTAAAGTGCCCATGACATCGGTTTCCATGTTTTCTGACTTATCTATCATGTTGCAATGTTGAGTTCTCACCTTAAACCTGCCAGAAAGAGCAAAAAACGGCGTCCATCTGTCTCCTAGTACAGCCAGTGAGAAGCTCTTCAAGATTTCAGACGCAGGTTTCAAACCGTTTTTTTCACTCCAGCCCGCTATGAGGTCATAGTGATCCGGACTTGCTTATATGGTAAATTCTCCGCCCACATGCACGTTCACGACAACTGGAGCGAGGCAGTGCAGCCGCCATTGTCCATAGACCGTGTAGTGTTTAGTTTCAGTTTCGTTTCTCTTTCACGCGACGGCACTGCCCCCTACTGGGCACTGCCCCCTACTGCAGCAGAAGTGTCAGGCTGCCAAATAAGGAGAAACCCAGCAGAACCGGAAGGCGGCGCTTTCTTCTGATCTCTGAGTTCCTCATTAGGAAATAATTACAGCGTATTTTGAGTTATAATGGTGCAACGCTAATCTAGAGGCATCAAAGATTACACCTGTTTAATATAAAGTTATTTAAATATGGAGTCACAGGCACTTTGAACATCTAGTGTTCACCCTCCTGTTGAGTATGCTAACAGAGCTATCAGCTGCTGCTGCTCCATCACCAAATCACTCATAAAGACTTCAAACAGCAGAAGAGATTTTTTTAACGGAAGTGAATTGAAGGAGGTATTTTTCTTCTTATTTTAGTTTGAGTTTAATTTTGTATTTGTTGTTTCAGACTTAGTAAGTCGGTAAAATGCAGGGAGTGCAGAATTATTAGGCAAATTAGTATTTTGACCACATCATCCTCTTTATGCATGTTGTCTTACTCCAAGCTGTATAGGCTCCAAAGCCTACTACCAATTAAGCATATCAGGTGATGTGCATCTCTGTAATAAGAAGGGGTGTGGTCTAATGACATCAACACCCTATATCAGGTGTGCATAATTATTAGGCAACTTAACAAAAACAAATATATACCCATTTCAATTATTTCTTTTTACCAGTGAAACCAATGTAACATCTCCACATTCAGAAATATACATTTCTGACATTCAAAAACAAAACAAAAACAAAAACAAATCAGTGACCAATATAGCCACCTTTCTTTGCAAGGACACTCAAAAGCCTGCCATCCATGGATTCTGTCAGTGTTTTGATCTGTTCACCATCAACATTGCGTGCAGCAGCAACCACAGCCTCCCAGACACTGTTCAGAGAGGTGTACTGTTTTCCCTCTTTGTAAATCTCACATTTGATGATGGACCACAGGTTCTCAATGGGGTTCAGATCAGGTGAACAAGGAGGCCATGTCATTAGTTTTCCTTCTTTTATACCCTTTCTCGCCAGCCACGCTGTGGAGTACTTGGACGCGTGTGATGGAGCATTGTCCTGCATGAAAATCATGTTTTTCTTGAAGGATGCAGACTTCTTCCTGTACCACTGCTTGAAGAAGGTGTCTTCCAGAAACTGGCAGTAGGACTGGGAGTTGAGCTTGACTCCATCCTCAACCCGAAAAGGCCCCACAAGCTCATCTTTGATGATACCAGCCCAAACGAGTACTCCACCTCCACCTTGCTGGCGTCTGAGTCGGACTGGAGCTCTCTGCCCTTTACCAATCCAGCCACGGGCCCATCCATCTGGCCCATCAAGACTCACTCTCATTTCATCAGTCCATAAAACCTTAGAAAAATCAGTCTGGAGATATTTCTTGGCCCAGTCCTGACGTTTCAGCTTGTGTGTCTTGTTCAGTGGTGGTCGTCTTTCAGCCTTTCTTACCTTGGCCATGTCTCTGAGTATTGCACACCTTGTGCTTTTGGGCACTCCAGTGATGTTGCAGCTCTGAAATATGGCCAAACTGGTGGCAAGTGGCATCTTGGCAGCTGCACGCTTGACTCTTCTCAGTTCATGGGCAGTTATTTTGCGCCTTGGTTTTTCCACACGCTTCTTGCGACCCTGTTGACTATTTTGAATGAAACGCTTGATTGTTCGATGATCACGCTTCAGAAGCTTTGCAATTTTAAGTGTACTGCATCCCTCTGCAAGACATCACCATTTTTTACTTTTCTGAGCCTGTCAAGTCCTTCTTTTGACCCATTTTGCCAAAGGAAAGGAAGTTGCCTAATAATTATGCACACCTGATATAGGGTGTTGATGTCATTACACCACACCCCTTCTCATTACAGAGATGCACATCACCTGATATGCTTAATTGGTAGTAGGCTTTGGAGCCTATACAGCTTGGAGTAAGACAACATGCATAAAGAGGATGATGTGGTCAAAATACTCATTTGCCTAATAATTCTGCACGTAGTGTAGTTAATAGTTAAACACTGGAATGACCCGTAAACTGGAAAAAAAAAAGGCCAGTAATATATTTTCTGATGATAGGCTACTGCCAGTCTTTCAATTTGTCATAAGTTTTAGTAAGTAAATCACAGCTGCTCTGGAAGGCAGCTGGAGGAAAAGACAAAAAGCTTTGCTTGCAGCTGGAGGGAGTTTGTGTGTACCATATGCATATCATGATGTAAGTTCTTAAACCAAGGGTCTGCTACCTTTACAACTGAGAGACATTTATACTGTCTGAATATAATTTGTAAAAAGACACAAAACACAATTAATCCTTAAAATAAGAGTTTATATTCAATTGAGACTTTGTTTAAAAAAAATCCTATTAGATGGAAATGGATCATTTTAGAGGTTACATTAACAATGATAATATTGATCATTTTTTAAAATCAAAACTCCGTCACAGAATTCATGATTATTTTTGGTGTTTTATATGAAATTAAAAACTGTGGTTTTAACAGAAATTTCATATTTTTGTCCTTCATTTGTCCAACACAAAAAGTAATAATGCTAACTAATAATCAAAGTTGATATTTTGGAAAATTCTGAACATATTCATGACTGATTTAAAAACATACACATAATATTTTTGTCATTTTTTTAATATAAAAAAAGAGGGTTCAAATCCTGATAATTTATTATGATTTGATAAGGACTGACACAATCAGAAATGTTTTATATCAGGTTTTGTAAGTGTACAATTTTGTCCTCTAATGACTCAAGGGGGTAGTTAATTTTGTTTCTAGTGGTCTAATTAAAAATACAATGTCTAAATGAAACGAAGGTTAAGGTTAATAATAACGTAATGACGCTTAACTTTTTATTAAATCGTCTACATGTTTTAGCATTTTTCTTGGCGTTGTACTTTGTCTTTTACAATTAAATGCAAGGTTCAATGGCAATGAGTAAAAATTGCTCTACTAATGGGTTGACCTGCCAGTTCTGCTCATTTGTGAGAGTATGTAAATACATAACACTGGAACCGTTTTACCCCTCTTCTCTTTACTGATCTCAACACAACAGACTGAAAGAGAAGCTATGTGCTACTGAAGAAAATTATCTATCCAGAAACGGACTGAATTATTGTCTTTAAATGGACGTTTTGGCCCTGTTTGATAGTTATATTCATTCATGAAGCTTCTTCTACCAGGCGGTTGAAATATTTCCTCAAAATATCAACAGAGTCACGACATTAGCATAGTGTTGCTAAGCTAGCTGAAAGACACATTTATATTTAATGTTAGATAATGCGAGTGTTATTACAAAAGTCAATGTCCTAAAAAATTAACTACTATTACACATAAGTGATATAAATCGAGTCAAAGTATTGCTAAACATTCCACTGTTGCTTTATTTGACTATCGTTAGCCAAATATGTTAACGCACCAACTATAACGCGATATCTTAAACACAATCTCGCCACAAACACTTCCAGCGCGTGATTTGATTTTTCATGCGTGAAATAGCAAGTCCCTGTTTGCGTGAAACAATACACTTTTTTAAAAGGACAAAACAAACGCAGCTTCTCACCAGCTTGTGCGTGAGGTCCGGTTACAACCTAGGACAGGATTTAAACGGAAAACCTCCGACTGACTCTCACTACGAACCTCTACGTCGTCATAACGTTCAGTACGTCAAGAACGTACGATTCAGCCAATCAGAAGCTAGGACGTCTTGAATGGGTCTCCAGAGGCCTCCAGTCAACTAATTTCTACTAAGGAAGGTGTACCAAACTTCAAAAACACGTTTTATTATGATCTTAACTAAATCAGACATATGGTATGATGTATTAATAAAAATATGAATGAATTAATTTTATATTTTAATGAAAAAAAAACTGGTTTAATTGTTCCTTTGAATGTATTTCACAATCTTTGTTACGTCCCGGCTGGGCTAGGATGCGTAGTAGGTAACATACAACATAAAACCATGGGTCAGATGTTAAGGAGTAGAATTTACATCTAAGTAAAAGAACAAAAAACACAAACACCACACAAAAACCTAAAGCGCTCCTAAAAGGGAGGAAAAATCCTCATTAAAACTGAGGATGGGATAACAACCAAAACTACTATGGAAAAAAAGGAGCTTAAAGCTAGACTTTTCTGAACTGGCAAGCAAAACCACTTAACAAAGCAAACTCCAGAATACACAAAGTCTAAACAGACATAACAGAGTCTACTAAATAGACCACCTTCACCATTCCTTCTGAGGAGACCATCAGCCCACCATTGTTTTTTGGCTGAAGCAGGTGGTATCTCTCGTCAACGGATGCAGGAACAGCAGCTGTGACATGGCAAGCACAGCACACTTTACAGGAAAGTTTTTTCAGAATTTTTCTGACAACAAACCCTGAAATGTAGGCCAGGGCATTGTCCACAAGACCACCAAAGCGGGCAGGGCAGGTAGCTGTGGTCACATATGAATGCAGAAATAGTTGCAAATTGGGGACGGGAGATCTTCCTCTGACAATAAAGAGATAATATGCAGTTTTGCTTGTTTTGGGCTCCCTCTGGTGTCCGTTTTAACTCACTGCTGTAAAAAAGTTAGCACATTGTCTCTGCTTAAATCTAACTGTTGAAATGTCTCCTCAGCCTTCATAGCAGGAGCGGTTATTTACTCTTTCAAAGAAATCAGCTGTGTTCAAGCAGGGAGAGATGGAAAAGCAGGAATCATGAGCTAAAAACACTAGCCACATTGGGTTAGCCTAACCCTCGTGATACACGTGACTTCCTGGGCACCGGACCAGCAACTGAGATCTTGCAATGGTGGTATTCCAGACCTAATCACCAGATGGGGCTGAGTGACTTTTCAATAACCCTACAAAGGGTCATATTAGCACAGACTGGCTCCAGGAAATTATTTAAAAATATGAAAAAGTTGCAAAGGATGCCTTTAAAGCAGAGTGCATATCTGCAGCTGATAGGGACACAGTCTCATCTTGTGCTGCCACGTTGAATGACCCACTTGGTTAGACACCACAATGGACCATCAGACGGCGAGAAATGCCCTGAAACTGCCCTGCAGTGGGATTGTTATTCCAGCTTCCTAAAAAAAAAAAAAAAAAATCAAAAACATTTACTCACTTAGATTAAAACCATGTTTAGCAGGCACAGAGTCATAAAAGATACATTTTATGAAGGAAAGTAAGGAAACTGTATAAACATTTTTTCCCAACAGGTAGGCTATAGAAGGTAGGTAAGGTAATGACTGTATAAGCATGTTACTTCGACAGGTAGGCTATGAAAGATACACACTGGTAACAGGAGTGCTGTTCACTTTCGGAGGTGGGTTACTTAAGGAGGTGATAACCACCAATAGATGAGCAGTTTTAGAGAGGTAAATTTAAAAAAAAATGTACTAAAATTTCAGATGGTACCGATATCCCATCTTGCCCACAAACTAAAAAGACTAATTATAAAAGTTAAAATTCTACCTGATGCCCTGACAGAATTGAAGAAAAGCTCCAAGTGATCCTGACTGAAATGGTATGAGCAGACATAATGCTGAACTTGAAGCAGTTCAGGAATCCATGTTTTACCCTGATTGGTGAATGATTTTACTGCACTACAAATCTACTGGGGACTAAATTACTGGGTGCTTGAGAGTATATGTCAGTGTCAGGATTAGCATCCTTGAAAGAAATGATGTCCAGGATGCTAAAGCAATAAGGAACTACAGGTCCTTCTAAAACAATTAGCATATTGTGATAAAGTTCATTATTTCCTGTAATGTACTGATAAACATTAGACTTTCATATATTTTAGATTCATTACACACAACTGAAGTAGTTCAAGCCCTTTTATTGTTTTAATATTGATGATTTTGGCATACAGCTCATGAAAACCCAAAATTCCTATCTCAAAAAAAATTAGCATATTTCATCCAACCAATAAAAGAAAAGTGTTTTTAATACAAAAAAGTCAACCTTCAAATAATGATGTTCAGTTATGCACTCACCCATGCGGCGTGGCATGGAGGCAATCAGCCTGTGGCACTGCTGAGGTGTTATGGAGGCCCAGGATGCTTCGATAGGGGCCTTAAAGCGGCTCTCTGGATAATTTTTCTATGTATCAAAGTTTTCTAAATGTTTTAAATGATATTTCAGGTCTAAACTATGATCTATGGGTTGAGTTCCACAACATCTGTCATTCTGATGAAGACCCTCCTTCCTCCTAGAGACCCCTTTCCATTATTTCTTGCCGCCGACATTTTTCAGCCAATGAAATTCAAATGTCTGCATTCTCTCAACATGCACGCGCATCGACCAAACCTGTACCAGTAGGGGGCGCTGTCATACAGGACGCTCCGTGTGTTTCTCTGTTTGCCGTCTCGTTCACTGAGGACTCACAGCTCATTTCTACTAAAAACCTACCCATTTCCCAGCTAAAGACGGATTTATTTTTATTTTTAAACCTTTCACCTCACAGAATGGCAAGGCTTGACAGGATTATGCGTTTATTTTGGTCAGAAAGTTCATCCAGGGCCGAGTCAGGTTCAGCTTCAGAGTCCAGCAGCAGCTCTCTGCTAACAGAGCTAATATCAGAAGCAGCAGGGACAGAGAGGGTTCATCAGACCCTCGTAGTGTTGTTGGAATAAGATTGTGAACTGTGAGTGATTAAACCCTACACATTGAGCTGTACAGTTTATGCCCGCAAGGTATATGCGCCGTGTGCACGCACGCACATGCGACCGAACGCGAGATGTCGAGATGTTTTGAAGAGGAGCCTTTGGACGTTGATTCAAAAACTGCTCTCTTGCTGAAATAATCCAGAGAGCGGCTTTAAGCTCATCCAGAGTGTTGGGTCTTGCGTCTCTCAACTTTCTCTTCACAATATCCCACAGATTCTCTATGGGGTTCAGGTCAGGAGAGTACCACAGTAATACCATGGTCAGTAAACCAGTTACCAGTGGTTTCGACACTGTGAGCAGCTGCCAGGTCATGCTGAAAAATGAAATCTTCATCTCCATAAAGCTTTTCAGCAGATGGAAGCATGAAGTGCTCCAAAATCTCCTGCTAGCTAGCTGCATTGACCCTGCCCTTGATAAAACACAGTGGACCAACACCAGCAGCTGACATGGCGCCCCAGACCATCACTGACTGCGGGGACTTGACACTGGACTTCAGGCAGTTTGGCATTTCCCTCTCCCAGTCTTCCTCCAGACTCTGGCACCTTGATTTCCGAATGACATGCAAAATTTGCTTTCATCCGAAAAAAGTACTTTGGACCACTGAGCAACAGTCCAGTGCTGCTTCTCTGTAGCCCAGGTCCGCCGCTTCTGCCGCTGTTTGTGGTTCAAAAGTGTCTTGACCTGGGGAATGCGGCACCTGTAGCCCATTTCCTGCACACGCCTGTGCACGGTGGCTCTTGGATGTTTCTACTCCAGACTCAGTCCACTACTTCCGCAGGTCCCCCAAGGTCTGGAATCGGTCCTTCTCCACAATCTTCCTCAGGGTCCGGTCACCTCTTCTCGTTGTGCAGCGTTTTCTGCCACACTTTTTCCTTCCCGCAGACTTCCCACTGAGGTGCCTTGATACAGCACTCTGGGAACAGCCTATTCGTTCAGAAATTTCTTTCTGTGTCTGACCCTCTTGCTTGAGGGTGTCAATGATGGCCTTCTGGACAGCAGTCAGGTCGGCAGTCTTACCCATGATTGCGGTTTGGAGTAATGAACCTGGCTGGGAGTTTTTAAAAGCCTCAGGAATCTTTTGCAGGTGTTTTAAGTTAATTAGTTGATTCAGATGATTAGGTTCAGAGCTCGTTTAGAGGACCTTTTCATGATATGCTAATTTTTTTAGATAGGAATTTGGGGTTTTCATGAGCTGTATGCCAAAATCATCAATATTAAAACAATAAAAGGGCTTGAACTACTTCAGTTGTGTGTGATGAATCTAAAATATATGAAAGTCTAATGTTTATCAGTACATTACAGAAAATAATTAACTTTATCACAATATGCTAATTTTTTGAGAAGGACCTGTATAGTAAAACTGAACTAGGAGAGCTTGAAAACAAGAACATGACATACATACCATTTGACAAAAACACTGAACAAAATAAGATTCCAACATACACAGACAAAAATCAATATATGTTCTTTAACGAGCAAATCACCTCACACTCCACCTGCATGTCCTTTTTAAAAACTGGCCATGGCATCCAACACGAGGGCCACAGAGCCATATTTAGCAAGATCTTCTTCACGTATTCTTTGCAACGTGTCCAGCATCGTTGTGTTGGGCTCAGGCTTGGAATCCACTGATTGCATCCACCTTTCCAAAAAGAAAATAAATCACTTAAGTGCTTAGATCCCTGTTTTAGGCACTTCTTCTGTTTTTCATCTTTTTCTAAGAATGTCTTTCTTTCCAAGACTTTGAAAATAAGTGAAGATAGCACATAGAAGCTCAAAACTTGTACATCTGTGAAGTATTTTAACCAGCATGTTAAAAATTGAAATAAAAAAAACCATGTACTACACCTTTGTAATGTATGTGGATGTGGCAGGGGAAGATGCAAAGAATCCCTAAGGTAGCTGTATGCTTTTGGACTATGGAGGTGCAACGTGAGGGCAAACTGTCTCTGGTCCTTCGTGTATTCATGACTCTGCTTTGAAAACAGCTCTATCTGAAGATCTGAAATTCAGTTAATAAAAAACTAGTCAGTAAGTTTCCTACAAATAATACAGTTATACAATCTGACAGAGTGTAAATATAACAAAATTCAAAGTTGTTTTATCAAATATTGTACCTGAGTAGAAGTCCAGTCTTTCTTTGAACTCCTCATTTATAAGGGTCTTTTTCTTCAGATCCTCCAGAAGACTCTTCACCGTTTTCTTTGCTCTCCGTTCTCGGGCCTTTGCATTCAGCTTCTCCCGCTCTAGACTCTCCAATCTATCCAAAGCTTCACTGAGTCTGGCTTTTAGATCAGTGGGAGAACTGGGCAATGCATAGGAGTGGTCCTAGTAGGTGGAAGGATGAAAATGTTTTCAGTGATGTTTATATGATACCACTCAAAGTTGTTAGGTACATAGCAATGCTTATGTGCAGGCACATTTTCTTAATTTTTATACCTGTAAAATCACTGCCAACACCGTGAAAAGCGTTTATAGGCAAGTATGTCTGAAAACAGTTGCAGGAAGTAACAGAGATATTTTAACATAACCAAAGTTAGGGCTGTGCGATATAATCAAATATTTTGTCTGGACAATAGAAAATGTCTCGTCAAATAAAAAGCTTTATAGTTTACGCCACAGTTAGGAGTTTTATGGCAGTAATTTACGTCAAAATACACTTTACTAGGGATGCACCAAATTTTGTCCACCGAAAATTTTCGTCCGAAAGTAACCCAAAAGTGTATTTTCGGTTTTCGTCCAAAACACCCAAATCACCCAAACAATACACCCGAAACGCGTGTTGTCACGAGAAAATAGCGCAGCCAGCACACAAGAAAAGAATAAGAGCCAGCATGTCTGTGGTGTGGACTTATTTCATTGTATTTGCTCGTGATTTTGAGCTAGTCCGGACTGAAATGAGTCGTCTGCACAGTGAGCGACTCGTTTCTCCTCCCGCTGCAGAGCGCTGGAACGTTGCGCGAGTTACACTTGAACCGAGATATGAAATGCCCAGCTGAAAACACATTACTAAAGTCATGTTACCTGATTTATATGATGCATGTCAGGCCATAGTGGAGGCGGAGATTCACAATGAGGCTTTCTATGTTTCGTATGTTTATTGTTATCAGGATATAAAATGAGCTAAATCGGGATATGAAATTTTGGCCAGATTGCCCAGTCCTAACCAGAGTGATGCTCACAGCTGTATGGGACACATCAAATACAAATACTCACATCAATGGGCTGAGGTTCACTTTCAGGGAAATGCTGACAAATGTTCACAGATAGGCTCTCTTCAGCTTTCCTTGATGTTTTTGTGTTCCTTTTTGCTACATGCTAAAATATAAGAAACATAATACTTTAAAATGTCATAGTATCCCACAATGCATTGTAATACACAGAGGCTGGTAGTAACTAATTACATTTACTTGAGTAACTTTTTGGGGAAAATGTTCTTTTTAAGAGTAGCTTTATTACACTGTACTTTTGACTCCTACTGGAGGAACATTTCTAGATGCTGAAACCCACTTTGAGTAAGTTCACTGAATGAAGAAGAAACTTAAAAAACACACCAGACATTTATGATATTAATATGATAATAACTTTAGTTTTATATATGAATGATATACCTTTCTGTTTGCATGCAGAGTAAAAATACACCTACTTTTTGGAGATGAGATGGGAAGTTGAAGACAGATGGGGTTACACCGTCTCTAAGCCTGACAATCTGACCAGTCCTGTCAAAGTCCTCCAGCTTGAAGTGCTCACTACAGAGCTTGGAGAACTCAGTTGCGACAAAACCCTCCCTTCTTGTTGCAACTTCCCATTGCCTCTTTAATTCTCTGTTACAGGGAAACCTTCAAAATATGGAGGGGAAACAACAACAACAACAAAGCAATAGATAATGAATGCAAAAGTTACTGCTGTTAGCATTTTGTTGATAGCCAAATAACGTTAGTTACGACTACTTATGAATGGTTTGTTTAACCTTACTTGTGAAAGGTAATCCCACGTGATCTACTTTCAATAGTGCGGCGGTTCTTGCATCCGTAGGCTGCACAAAAAACGGGCATAGTTGCTTTTCTACGTCGACTCCGGTTGGGGAGCGGAGCTAGCAAGGCGAAGGAACCCATCCAATATGGCGGCGACGCTCAGTCACTCACCAGGGCGTTTTTTCTTTTTTTTTTTTAATAATGACAACTTTATTGAAAATTATGCACACATACATTAACAAACAAAGCAAACATAAATGAATTAAAACAAATTATAAAAGACAAACAAAACTAAAGAGTGTACAAACATACTAGGGGGGAAGTGCAAATAGTACAGACTTCATGAGCGTAAGCAAACTGCCAAAAACTGTAATCAAATGATAAAATTAAGCATCTATATTTAGAAACATGAAAAGAATTACCATTTAACTTTGGAACACTCTGCAACCGTTGTCAGGGCTTTTTTGTTTTAAGAAAATCTAATGGAGGAAATGTATTGTCTGAGCTCCTCTTGGAAAATAGTAAAAAGTGGCTTTCTACCTGAGAACTTAAACTTATGAATATGGAATTTAGCTAATAAAATCATTAGATTAATAATATATTTTTTAGCGTTCTCAACAACTTTATAATTTTTGAGGAATCCAAACAATACATTCCTCCAAAACAATTTGAAATCTGGATCAATATTGATACAAATAAAGTCTGTTAAATTCACCTAAAACTGACCGGCAACTTGACAGTTCCAAAACAAATGAAGAACAGATTCTGGCTGGTTGCCACAAAAACAGCAGTCCATTTCAATGTCCTTCTTGAACCTGTTATTTATGAAAGTTTTAACCAGGTAAATTCTATGTACAATTTTAAATGAAACTTCTTTGACTTTGTTGGTGATAAAAAATTGGTTTGGTAAGAACCAGACATTTTTCCACGAGATATCAGATACAAATTTATTCCAATAAGAATAGACAAGTGGGAATGTGCTGAGATTTTGTTGGAAGAAAGATCTAATTATTCTATTTTTAGCAGATGAAGTGGAGAAAGTAGTGGAGACAACACAGCTGACTGCAATACATAATCAGTTCTAGAAAGGGATTTAAACAGCATGCATATTCCAGCTGGGATGGCCACAAACACCTTTGCGTAGTCACCTGGAGTGACAGGAACACCATATACTCAAGAACTCCTGATATGTAAAGAGAAGGCCATCATTATCAAACAATTCATCTACCAAAATAACACCATTGTTAAACCAGTGTTCAAGAAACATGCTCTTGTGTTTGTATAGAATGTCCCTGGTATTCCATATGAAGTATTTATGCGGGCTGAAGTCATATATACTGTATATGATATGGCTGAAGTTATGTTTGTAGATCAGACTCCATGCTAAAAATGCCTGGCGATGAAAAGCAGATAACTTTAAGGGGACTTTATCGATATTAAAGTTACATACCATAAAGGCCACCTACTTTAGATAAAACATGAAGAGGGATAATGTTCCAAATTGAGGCAGGATATTTGACCAATTGTTTCAGGTAGTTTAAACTCACCAGGGCGTAATGGGGCGTCTATATACCTACTGTAGCATTTTAAAACTGTTTAAGTTTGTAGCTGCACCTTCTGCAAGGTTATTAGAATCAGAATTCTTTTTATTGCCAAGTAAGTGAAGTTTCACATTACCCGGAATTTGACTCGATGAATTGGTGCAAACATACATACATAATAAGGTTAACTGAAAATAGAAAAAACAAAAATAAAGAAGTAATAAGAAATATTAATAATAATAACAATAAGCGGAGACATGAGCTAAAAGTAAAAAGTGACTGCTGCAGAGCTGCTTAACTATTTACTGTTCAAGAGTCCAACAGCAGAGGGGAAGAAGCTGTCTTTGTGGCGGGAGGTTCGTGTCCGAAAGGACCTCAACCTCCTGCCTGAAGGGAGTGGCTCAAACAGTCCATGACCTGTGTAGATTTTGTTTATAATAATCAGTCCAGTATAACTGTATGCCAGTCATTTATTAGCAGTCGAACTCCACATGTACAACACAGACCGCACCCGGAACCAGGGGAAGAGAGAGAGAGCAAGCGGAAGTCCCTTGGCTCTTATAGTACCACTATTGGATATTTTAAGTAACTACAACAGTAAACAGTATGGATAAACATAACAGATATCTACATCCCCCTTTTTAAGTTTCTTGACTTTCAGGCAAAATAGAATTAAACAGTATCTCTATTAAGATAAAAACGTGTCAGGTTACAGGTAACATAATCAAAATGTAACTTTTCAAATGAAATACACTGCTGTTATTACGATAATAACTTTGCAAAACATCATGAAAATAAAGCATATTTTCAAAATAACTCAAAATACAGCATCTTTGTGTTTTAATTCAAATATTTCCAGTTTGGTTTGGACACTCTGCCAGATCTGGTTCTGTATAAGTTGTCCTCAAGACCTGCTTGAGATTTCTTTGGTGAGAACATCTCACTCACAGTTACTTTGTCTTTGATCACTTGCTCACACTGCTTCGTGTGAAGCTGTGGCTGGCTGAGTTGAGCTTGAGTGTGAGCCTTGTCATGTTTGGTAGTTTGTGCCTTTTCAGGTTGTTGTTTTTCCGCTTGTTGAGTTGTATTCAGTTCATCTGGTGCTGTTGAAAGCTCTTCTGGCTGTGGCTCCTTTACAGGCAGGAGGTGTTGTCTGTTGCGCCTGTATTCTTTCCCATCTGACTCCACCACATAGGAACGAGGTTCAGCACAAATTCTGCGAACAACTCCCATCTTGTCGTGTCCTTTTTGTGTTTGTAGTCTCACCACTTGGTTTTGTGTTAGTGGACTGAGGGGCTTGCTGGTTTTGTCGTAGTGTCGTTTTTGAGAAATGCGCTTTTTTGTGAGTTGGGTCTTGATAGTGGTTGTCACTTTTGCTGCTGGCTTTAACACAGGAAGAGTTGACCGTGTTCGCCTTGATAACAGTCTCTGCGCTGGTGAGCCAAGAATGTTGTCACGCGGGGTGTTCCGTAGATGTAACAGATTCAAATAGAAATCAGTACCATCCCTCTTTGTTGTTTCAAGGAGTCTTTTAGCACTCCTGACTGCTCTTTCACTGAGTCCATTCGACTGAGGAAACTCAGGGCTGCTTGTGACATGTTCAAACTCCCAGTGTGTAACAAAATCACAAAATGTCTGGCTGGTAAACTGTGTGCAATTGTCTGTGTACAATTTTTGTGGTATCCCGTGTACTGAGAAGTGGCGTTTCAGTTTGTTGATGACTGAGGCTGATGTTAGGTTTTCAAGTTTGTCTATTTCAAACCATCCAGAGTAAGAATCCACGAGCACCAGATAGTGGTGATTATTCCACTCAAATATGTCCGTGGCTGTGATGGACCAGGGGAGATCTGGAACTTGGTGTAGTTTCAGCGGTTGTTTTTGCTGGTGGGGCTTTAAGCTGTTGCAAATGCTGCATGATTTGATTTTGTCCTCGATGTCGGAATTTGTAGACTCCATGCCTGGATGTCCTTTGTGGAGCTCCTGTAGGTAGATTTCATGTAGCGATGCTGGGATGATGGCTCTGTTACCCTTCATAACGATGTTGTTGTCCAGAATCAGTTCGTCGTGAAAGCTGAAAAATGGTTTGACTTGTACAGGAACATTACTCATTTGTTTTGGCCATCCATGTTGAATGTAACGAGAAAGTGTCTGCAGAGTGGCATCTTTTGAAGTGTGCTCGGCCAGCTCCTGTAAACGTCTTGGTGAAATAAGCTGAAGTGACATCACCTCAAAGTCACGTCGCTCTTCCTTGAGAGGTTGAGTGTCCAGCTTAGGTGTGCGAGAGAGTGTATCTGCAATGTAAAGGTGTTTGCCCTTCTTATAAACGAGGGTCAGGTTCATGCGTTGTAGCCGTGCTGGAACTGTGTGAAAGGGCTTGTTCTGGATTGTGACCAAAGGTTGGTGGTCAGTTTCAATGATGACTGGTTTCCCATAGATGTAGTCATAAAACTTGTAGCATGCAAACACCACCGCCAATAACTCCTTCTCTATCTGGGCGTATTTCCTCTCAGTTTGAGTTAGAGTCCGTGATGCATATGCCACAGGTTTGTCATCCTGAAGGCAGGCAGCTCCAAGACCATGCTGGGAAGCGTCACATGTGAGGGTCACAGGCTTTTGCATGTCATAGTACTGGAGTACTGGTGGGCTGCTGATGCACGCTTTGAGCTTGTTGAAAGCATCCTGCTGATGTTGAGTCCAGCCCCACACCACATCTTTGTGAAATAGCTGACGTAGTGGTGCTGACAGCTCACTTAAGTTCGGGATGAACTTTCCTAGATAGTTAATCATTCCCAGGAAACGTTGAAGAGCAGTTTTGTCTTCTGGTGGTGGCATCTCAGTTATTGCTGTGATTTTAGTTGGATCTGCTTTTAGTCCTTCATCTGTGAATATGTGTCCCACATAGCTCACTTCTTTGAGTCTGAACTTGCATTTTTTTGGATTCAGTCTGAGTTTTACTTGTCTGGCGCGCTCCAAAACTCTCTTCAGATTTTTGTCATGCTCCTTTATTCCTTTTCCTCCAACGAGAATGTCATCCACTATTACAGCACATGGGTAACCTGCAAATATTTGTTCCATGGCTCTTTGGAAGACTTCTGAAGCAGTATTGATACCAAAGGGCATCCTTAGGAACTTGAATCTGCCGAAAGGTGTTGCAAAGGTAGTGAGAAGAGATGATCTAGGATCCAGTTTGATTTGCCAGAAGGAGCTCTTTGCATCTAGAACGGAGAAGATGGTTGCTCCTGACATCTGAGCTGCTACTTCCTCCACAGTTCGCATGGGATGATGGGGTCTCATTAGTGCTTTGTTTAAATCCCTTGGATCGATGCAGATGCGAACATCCTCTGTGTTTTTTTTATGTGTGGCGATCATATTGGATACCCATTCAGTGGGCTCCTCCACCGGTTCAATCACTCCCAGGGCTTGCATTCTTTGGAGTTCCTGTTCAACTTTTTTCTGCATGGGAACAGGGATGCATCTTGGGGGGTTGACCACTGGTGGCACGTTTGCAGTAAGTTTCATTGAATAGGTTACGGGTAGGTCACCAACTTCATCTTTAAATAAATCTGCATATTCATGAAACACTGTCTGTGCTAATGTTTCATCCTGATCAGTGTCAATGTGGTAAACTTCCTTGCTGAAGCTAACCAGTTTCAGCCGTACGCTGTCTTTTAATCCGAGGATGGATTGTACATTGTGTTTTACAACTTGAAATTGCAGGTCATAGAACTGTCCAGCTAGTTTGCACTTGAGAGTAGCTGTGCCTGTGGACTTTA
The DNA here is from genome assembly GCA_006937965.1 of Callopanchax toddi. Taxonomy (NCBI): domain Eukaryota; kingdom Metazoa; phylum Chordata; class Actinopteri; order Cyprinodontiformes; family Nothobranchiidae; genus Callopanchax; species Callopanchax toddi. The sequence goes on from SSNR01000403.1 coordinate 56,852, forward strand.
TCTTTGTACCTCCAAAAGCAATAAGATTAACCTGTTTTTCTGATGTGTGCAGGGTTTCGTTGTTGCTGATGTTTCTGTAAGTGGTCAGTGAAATGACATTGCACTTTGCTCCGGTGTCGACTTTTAGTTTGAGAGTTTTGTCTGAAACAATAACTGTGCAGTATCCTTCTTTTTTGTGGTCTTCTTCGTTTTCTATTGTCAAGTTTTCGATGCAGAATGTTTCATCGCTGTCTGGGTCAGTATCCTCCGAGATTTGGTTCACTTGTTTGCCTCTTTGATGTGGCTTTGCTGATCTGCATTGTTTTTTGTAATGATTGTATTTATTGCAGATGTGACATTGTTGTCCAAAAGCAGGGCATTGCTCCCATTTAGCTGGATGTGAACCACCACAGTTTCTGCAGCTCTGAATGTTCATTGAGGATTTTTCTGATTTTCTTCTGTACTTGTTCATGTTCTTTAACGTGTTGCCATGTCTGATCTGTACTGCATCCACACTAGCAGATGAAATGTGTTTCGGTGTAGAGAGGGCTTTGCTATGTTGATCCGTGAGCTCGTTTATTTGGCATATGCGAACTGCTTTGGCAAGCGTTAGCTCTGTCTCTTTAAGCAGGGAACGTCTGACACTGTCACTTGTTATTCCACAAACTAATCGGTCTCTGATTAGCTCATCTTGTAATGTACCAAAGCTGCAGGTTTTAGCCATGTTTTTTAATGTGCTCACATACGCTTCAATAGTTTCACCTGGTTTTTGTTGTCTTTTATTGAAGTTGTGCCTCTCCATTATAACGTTAGTCTCTGGGTTGCAAACTTCTCTGAACTTCCTTTTTAAACATTCAGGGTCTTCTCTAGACTCCGCGGCAGCTTCAACTACGCCGTCGGCTGATATGACTGCAGGGGCATAGGTGAATGATCGCTCTCTTTCAATAGCCTCCGGTCCCGCAAGATTGAGGAGTATGTAGGCCTTAGTTTTAGCATTTTTGTCACTGTGGGCAGCTGCGATGAAGATATCATATTCACGCTCAAACTTACGCCAGGTTTCAGCGACGTTGCCGTCAAAGACGAGAGGATCTGGGCGCCGAAATCCGTCCGCCATTATGCCTCTCGGCGGAGCTTGTTTTTGTCCTCGTCCTTACCGGCTCCCACTGCGTTCTTGGACTGTGCAGGCTTTGTACACCATCCCACTTCTGACACCATGTAGATTTTGTTTATAATAATCAGTCCAGTATAACTGTATGCCAGTCATTTATTAGCAGTCGAACTCCACATGTACAACACAGACCGCACCCGGAACCAGGGGAAGAGAGAGAGAGCAAGCGGAAGTCCCTTGGCTCTTACAGTACCACAGTGACACCTATTGGATATTTTAAGTAACTACAACAGTAAACAGTATGGATAAACATAACAGATATCTACAACCTGGATGGGAGGGGTCGGCTATGATACGACCTGCATGCCTCAGAGACCTGGAGACGTACAGGTCATGGAGTGATGGAAGGCTGCAGCCGATCACCCTCTCAGCAGAACGCACAACACGTTGTAGTCTGTGCTTTTCTCTGGCGGTGGCCCCAGCGTACCACACAGTGATGGAGGAGGTGAGGATGGACTCGATGATGGCCGTGTAGAACTGGACCATCATCATGGTCGGCACCTTCAGTTTTTTCAGCTGCTGCAGGAAGAACATTCTCTGCTGAGCCTTCTTGGTGAGGGAGCTGATGGTCGTTTCCCACTTGAGGTCATTGGTGATGGTGATTCCTAGGAAGCGGAAGGAGTCCACAGTTGTGATGGGAGTGTCTGTCAGGGTGAGCGGGGGTGATGGAGCTGACACTCTCCTGAAGTCCACAATCAGCTCCACTGTTTTCTATGTGTTCAGCTGTAGGTTGTGGTTGCTGCACCAGGACGCCAGATGTTCCACTTCTCTCCTGTATGCAGACTCGTCCCCATCTGAAATGAGACCGATGAGGGTGGTGTCATCTGCATACTTGATCAGTTTCACAGACTGGTGGTTGGAGGTGCAGCTGTTGGTGTAGAGGGAGAAGAGCAGAGTCGATAAGACGCAGCCTTGGGGGGTACCGGTGCTGATGGTCTGAGTATTTGAGACCTTCTTTCCCAGCCTTACATGCTGCCTTCTGTCTGTCAGGAAGTCAGTGATCCACCGACAGATGGGGTCAGGCACGTTCAGCAGGGATAGCTTGTCTTGGAGGAGAGCTGGGCAGATTGTGTTAAAGGCAGAGCTGAAATCCACAAACAGGATCCTAGCGTAGGTTCCTGGGGAGTCCAGGTGCTGCAGAATGAAATGAAGAGCCAAGTTGATTGCATCGTCTACAGATCTGTTGGCTCTGTAGGCGAACTGCAGGGGGTCCAGACAGGGGGCTGTGATGTTTTTGAGGTGAGGCAGAACCAGGCGCTCAAATGACTTCATGACTACAGACGTCAGAGCCACGGGTCTGTAGTCATATTTGTTAGCTTTGTCAGTTTTATACTAAGCTGTTTGCTCGGATACCTTCACTATACTAATGTTTATGCAGGAATTTCTAGGGTCTTAAGAGAGAGATTATAGTGAGTAGATTACGTACCGTGTATTGATGAATGGAAACTGAGTCAGGAATAAAGACTTTACAGTATTTATTATATAAAAGCTGACAAACAGTACAAAAGATTAGCAGAGAGGTAGCAATGGTTTTAGCATGTCAACACAGTGGAAAGGTGTTCTTAAGTTGATCTTAATTTGAGTTTAATGACCTGAGTCTTATGATGTTTAAGACTAGGGGCATTTTATCTTAATTTAGTTTAGTTACCAAGAGTAGGTTGGATGAGTTACTGTTGTGGTAAGCTACAGTGTGAGTTAGCTTATCAAGCTGGCCTTGTGGTTACCAGATTGTGGAATCTTACTGTTCGGCATTCCTGGATCGCATCCGCCAGGTAGAGGTCAACGAGGAAGCGGAAGATCCCCCCTCGATCGGTCCGGAGGCCCTCGGAGGTGGAAAGCCGCCTTGGGCCGACAGGAGACGTCCTTGGATACGGCCGTCAGTAGATCCATTTCTGGTTCAGCACAGCTGGAGTTTTCTTCCCCATATTGGTGAGGAGGCAGACGGACAGTGTCTGGCTCCCGAGGGGGAAAGCGGAGGTCGGCCGGGAACGGGGCTTTTTTTACCCGTACAGGCGAGGTCGGCGACCTTGAAGCATCACTGTGTAGCGAGGAAAAACAGTGAGCGGTCTTGTCTCAGTGTAGGATACTGAGAGACTGACGTGTCTCAGGAAGTGGAGAGGTAGTTGAAGGGAGTCGTGTGCTGATGTGGACCAATGGGAGAGTTTCTATCAAGTCACATGGCTCAGGTCTTTAAAGTCATATTCACCTTTTGAATGAATATAAAATAATACTGATTTAACCTTTGCAAAGTAGAACTATAGAAAACCAGATGATTTAAGATTTGTATAAAATAATCCTGAAACAGGAGAAACACATTATAACACCGTTTGAATGTGTTAGTGAAAAGACCTTGTAGCTGGAACATTCTGAAACACTTCAAATGTAAACAAGATTAGACCAGCAGTGTCACAAGAAAGGGAACACTTTAGACTCTGAATTTATTATTAAAGGGCCCATGGCTCCATATTTAAATCAATTTATATTAAACAGATGTAATTTTTGATGCCTCTAGATTAGCGTTGCACCATTATAACTCAAAATACGCTGTAATTATTTCCTAACGAGCAACTCAGAGATCAGAAGAATGCGCCGCCTTCCGGTTCTTCTGGGTTTCTCCTTATTTGGCAGCCTGACACTTCTGCTGCAGTAGGGGGCAGTGCCGTCGCGTGAAAGAGAAACGAAACTGAAACTAAACACTACACGGTCTATGGGCAATGGCGGCAGCAGCACTGGCGTTCTCCTCGCTCCAGTTGTCGTGAACATGCATGTGGGCGGAAAATTTACCATATAAGCAAGTCCAGATTGCTATGACCTCATAGTGGGCTGGAGTGAAAAAAACAGTTTGAAACCTGGGTCTGAAATCTTGAAGAGCTTCTCACTGGCTGTACTAGGAGACAGATGGATGCCGTTTTTTGCATTTTCTGGCAGGTTTAAGGTGAGAACTCAACGTTGCAACATGATAGATAAGTCAGAAAACACGGAAAATGATGCCATGGGCCCTTTAAGAAAGTCTTAGGTTTATTATAACTAAGAGAGTCCAGTTGAGGTCATCCGGGAAGGTGGACACCTGAAAGTGGACAGTTGGACACCTGTAGGAATGTTGATTCAGGTTAACAAAGGTTAAAGCATAATAAAGAGTCATTATAATCCAAGTTATTGGGAAAAAGAGGATTATTGTTTGTGTGATGGTCAAGGGGTCAGAGGTTATAGCGTATTTGGTAATGCTACACTACGTATTGCCCTAAGATGCATTCAAGTGCTGCTCTGAAATGTAATAATCGATATTACTGTAAAGTCAACAGTCATACGTATATAAATGATTATATTACAGTAATGAGTTAGATTTTTTTTCTGCCTTTGTGTTCATACACAAATGAAAATCATACTGATTTTTTTATCTTGAACTTTATTTTTTATTGTAAGCACAACAACAGTTGGATTCCTCTTACTGTAACATTTATAATAAAGACATTGAGATCAATTCTAATACTTCATTTGTGATCTTTATATTGTGATGTTTTTCTCTTTCAAAATGTATAAGTGCTCAACAAAAAAGAAAAAAATTAATCAATTATAATAAGAAAATTACACTTTTCTTGTTTGGGATTATGTAGAGCTATATTAGTATATCCCATATTTGATGAAAATTAGTTACAGTTTTTCTCAATAGCTCAACACATCAACAGATCAACACATTTGTGTGCAATAACACAATCAATGAAATGAAGATTATTAGTTTTATGAACAGACATGATAAAAGCAAGTCAAAAAGTGATCATTTTGCAGATATTTGTACTAACTCAGTTGCTTCATGTCCAAGAACAGTTACCATTGGATGAAATGAACAGGAAACTGACACCAAATGACTGATACTGATAAAACATGAATTAAACATGTTTGTTTTTACAATATTTTTCCACATCTGCCTAAAAGTGCACAGTATCATACAACAACTGTTAAAAATTGAGGGAAACCCTTAGTCAGTGCCAGGACACTGGAGGAACTGCAGCTCTGTGACTGGACACTTGAGGGCAGTGTGTTGCTGGTAAGTCTAACAAAACCCTCCAACTTCACCTGTTGGTAAGGGAATCATAAAAAACATTGTAAATAAGTGAGACTGGGATTCTAGATATATACGTTGCTTTATATCACCCTATGCCAAAAGGCAAAAGTCAAGTAATAATGTTTTTACCTGCATTTTGAATGAGTGTGTGTTTATTAGCATAATATCTAACGAAGAAACTCAAAAAATAACTACTGGATGAACATCAAGAACTGATTATTTTTTGGAGTCAACCTGATTCTAGATATCCTCGGCTAATCAACCCTATATATGTAAATGTGCTTGGGTGGATCAAAGGGTTAATTTTCTGACAGCAGTCTAAGAGTTCATACAATTTAAAGCAATCAGTGTCTTGAATTCAGCAGCAAATTTATGTAATAATATCAGTAAATATTGCTAAATTTCCTTATGATCTGGGCAAGAGGGATCATAAAGCACAGAGAAATGGAACTAAACCTTTCTAGAACAGAGTCTGAGATCCCTAACCTGTTTAATAGGATGCTGTGATCTACAGTACCAAAAGCTGATGACAGGGCCAACAGTTGGACAGAATATCCTCCTACATCTGCAGTCATCATTATGCCCCTTGACACCCGCCTTGGTAAAGCAGTTTCTGCATAATGCATTTTTTAAATAACCAGATTGGAATCTATTAAATACATATTTTTGTTCCATAAATTACATTAGTTGCTATTTGACAAGGTTTTGATTTTAGAGGTTAAAAGCAGTTCTGAAATGTATTCTTTGGGTTCAGATGGACTGGGCTTCTGGGAAGAAGACTGATTAAAAGAAAGAGATTTATAATATCCACAATGCAGGGAGCAGTCAGGTCAAAAACGTAAAACGTTATTTAAAACTACAGTATAGTACTGTTGGATGAATTTGAATTAAAATTCTCAAAAAAATGTATGAGTAAACATATAGAGACAGTCCAATTCAACATGGCCTCCACTGTTAACTGACCTTAGCTAATTAAAAAGACGTCTAAAAACTCAGTCCATTCTGCAGACACTGAGCTACATTTTGTAGCTAAACGTTGTTCCCCAAGCTCCAAGATGCATGAGATCTATCACTGTACTATTTTATATAACAAAACACCTGAACATAATATCTCAGGTTTATCATTGTTTCTTAATCATGGTCCTTCACATTCCATTCCATTTATTTTTATTTCGCACATGGCTGTGCACACATCCAAACAAAACGATACAAAAAGAAAGAAACGATACAAAAAGAAAGAAAGTACACTTCTTTCGACACAACCACGATTGACATTGAGGGGCGTGACTCTCTATAAACAGCAAGTAGGCATCTGACTGGAGCAATACATGCAGAGGTAGACCACTACAGGAGATCCTTCCTGTCCATCACAAATTAGCAGCTCATTCTTCAAAAACATCTCACTGATGTGTTATAATGTTATGTTGCCTGTACACCTCTATACTTTAGAATGAGACGGTTTGTTTAGTTTGTTTAACATCTGATTTACTATCTTACTGTACGTCCTACTGCAGCAGCAGCAGCAGTGTGGAGGTTGACTGACTAATAATGTTCTGATGCATCAGGGTGAATTTTTTGAGCAAGAGTTGTTTTGAATACCCTAAAATTAGCCACTAGTTTATCACTGTTTGGCAGCAGCGTCTCTCCTGATCTGAATGTTGTTCCACTTCAGAATGACCCAAATATCCTTTTAAAGCTGTTCAGTGGAGGATTATACCGTCATGAAAAACCTGCCACCTAGTCCTGTATGTTGGTGAAGGATCTATAAAATGCCACTTTTATTTCTTTATTACTGAAACATTTCTATGAGAACTATTCTTCCTTTTTCTGCAGTGATTTTCGTGTTCCAGTTTGAATGCTGTGCTGTTTGGAGGATTTTTTCTGGAACCTTTCTACTTTTCAGCCATTTGTTATGATGTAAGTAAGTAAGTAAGTAAAGTTTATTTCTATAGCACCTTTCACAGAAAAAAATCACAAAGTGCTTCACAGAAAACAGAATCAAACATGATAAAACAAATAAAATCAATAAAACAAACAAAATATCATTACAAATCAAAATCATTAAACAACAACAAGAGAACATAAAAGAGTTATTTAAAAGCAGTTTTGAATAATTGGGTCTTCAACTGCTTTTTAAAGGAGTCCAGACTGTCTATACAGCGTCAAACTAAAGGAAGGTCATTCCAAAGTCGCGGTGCAACAGACTGGAAGGAGCGATCACCTGGACTTTTAAATCTGGTCCTTGGAACTGTTAGGAGATTCTGGTCTGTGGACCTGAGGACTCGGGTTGGAGCGTACGGCTTTATCAGTTCAGTAACATAAACAGGAGCTTGACCATGTAGGGCCCTGAAAGTTAGAGTCAGGATTTTAAAATGAACTCTACATTTAACAGGTAACCAGTCAGAGACCTCAGAATAGGAGTGATGTGATCTTTCCTGTTTGCTCCAGTGAGAAGCCTCGCTGCAGAGTTCTGGACCAGCTGAAGGCCATAAAGGGCTTTTTGGTTCAAACATGTGAAAAGTGTGTTACAGTAATCTAGACGGGAGGAGATCAAAGCATGAAGAACCATTTCCAGTTCAAGTTTTGACACCAACTTTCTCAGTTTGGAAATATTTCTCAGATGATAAAAACAGTTTCTGACCAGCTGTTTTGAGTGACCTTCAAGAGACCTTGATTGGTCGAAAATAACACCCAGATTCCTCAGGTTTGACTTTACAGCAGAACTTAAATGTCCAATATGTTGACTGATCAGAGGGACCATCCTATCAGGGGCAACAATCAGACATTCAGTCTTTTCAGGGTTTAACTGAAGGAAGTTCTTTTCTAACCAGTTAGTAATAGCTGACAGACACTCCAGTAGTTCAGACAGTTTGTAGAACTCTGAGTCCTTGAAGGAGCAGTACAGCTGAATGTCATCTGCATAAAGGTGGTAGAGACATTGTGACATCTACTAATGATCTGTCCAAGAGGATGGATATATAGTAAAAACAGGAGTGGACCCAGAACAGAGCCTTGGGGTACCCCACAGAACAGGGTGCTCATTTATAAAGCTTTGCGTAGAATCCTGACTAAAACTTGCTTAAGCTCAGCCAAAAAATTTCAGGTACGCAAATTCCATTTCCGATTTATAAAACCCTGCGGACGCACAGATCCACGCAATTCTGCTTTATAAATTGCTCTCAGACCTAGAACTGTGCTCAGCTGTTTCTGGGTCAGAACCCTCCTCCTACACACCCACATTCTGACATATACGGTCAATGCTAAGGACCTCATGAATAATTGCATATGCATAAGCCGGTGGGTTTCTGGCTTTTAACAGTAAATCGTGACAACAGAGAGGTTTAGGAAGCGTAATTTTCCAGAGGCTGAAACTCGAGGTGCTTGTGGTGAAGTGGATGGACGGAAAAATGTTTTATTAGGTGGTGAAATGTGACGAATTACGAACACGGAAGTGCTCCGAAAGACGTCTCCCTGCAGTGAGTCTGCTGTCAGTCTGACAGAGAGATCGTGAAGATCTAAGAAACGTTTAATGACATTTAATTTAATCCAAAGGGGAAGACACGTCATGTTGTTCATCCTATTAAACAGTCAACCTGTTGGATAAAATAATCGCTAGTTGAAACCCGAGAACGGCCGGTGACACTGGGTTTTACTGGTTCTGATGGTTCTGTTGATCTAATACTGGACCCAGTTGATCCATAGGATGCTCTAATGAATCTATCAGCTGATCGATCGTCCAGTCATTGTCTAGAAATCTCTAAAAACTCTCTCCCATTCATCCGGAGTCTGCCTGCTGGCTGAGCTGCGCAGCGCATCCAGCGCATTACGCACAAGTGTCCCTGCAGGATTCCTAAGTCTCAGAAATCACAATTAATGCACCAATAAGTTCAGTTTGGGATATAATCTGAAGACGACTGGATAAACATAATGGGATATTATTCTAAAATGCGACATCTTTTCATTCAAAATTTAATTTTTTTTCTTTTTAGAGACGGATTGTTGGTTCTGTGTGCGCGAGGGTCTACAAGTCTTTAATTGCGTCATAAATTCAACATTTTTTCATCTCACCAGCTGCTCTGAAATGGTTTCATGTCTCCAACATGTGCTTACGCAAGGTCTAAAGTTTGCTTAGAGTTGCGCACATTTTTCTGTTACGTTTTCTTTTATAAATCCCAAATTTTGCGTAAAAAGTGACCTACGCAACTTTTTGGCCCATTTTGTGCGCAAGCAAGTTTTATAAATGAGCACCCAGATCTGTAGTATCTGACATGATGTTGTTTATATGGACACTGAAACTTCTGTTTGAGAGGTACGATCTGAACCAGTCTAAAACTGTTCCAGAGATCCCCACCAGGTCATGGAGTCTGTTCACTAAGGTGCTGTGATCAACAGTGTCGAAAGCTGCAGAAAGGTCCAACAAAACTAAGACTGTAAACTCCCCGTGTAACCATGTGTAACCATAACAAACCATACTTGTTTAAAACAGGAGCAGATTCAGCTAATTGACATCACAAAAGCTCAAATAAAACCCAACATCCCAGATGAGTTAAAGAGGAGGAGTCATGGATGTAGAGCAGGAGCAAAGAGGAGAGAGGAAGAGGAAGTTTCAACCATTACTTCCATCCATCCTAATGGGCAACGTGAGATTCTGGAAAAAATAGTTGCATCTCAAGTTCATGATCATCTCTTAAACAATAATCTCTTTGAAAAGTTCCAATCTGGTTTTCACCCCCTTCACTCCACTGAGACAGCTCTGGTTAAAATCACCAACGACCTCCTCACTGCAGCTGATTCTGGACTATTAACTCTTCTCATTCTTCTGGACCTGAGTGCTGCATTTGACACCATCTCACAGCATCCTCCTGGCAGTGTTGGGTAGTATCGGAATACATGTATTTAGAATACTGTATTTAGAATACTATTTTGACATACTGTATTCTGGTACAGTTACTATTTTTAAACAAGGTATTCAGAATACAGTTACTTTCGTAATACCATTGGAATACTTGGAATACTTGTGTCTCCATGTTGTGTAGGTTATCTATCCCATAATGCCCCTAAACAATGTGCCTCCGTTACCATAACAACCCTACCAAAACAAGAGGGTACACTCCCGACCAGCTGGTAGCAAGGTAGCAGCTAGCCTCGTATGGATTCAGACCAAGAGATGGAGTGGTTGGAGGGACAACCGCAGCTGAATCAACCTACCAGCAGTGGAGGAATAAGTGCATTCACGTCCTGGAAATTCAAGCTAATTTTCATTCTAAAAAAGGAACGGGGTGAGCGAAATATGACGGTGCAGTGCGATCTTTGTCTGCCAGCTAACAACCTACTAGCTGCGTCCAAAAACTCTAATCTAATCTGAAGAAACACCTTAAAGTTAGTTTTATCTTTCTAGTTTTGCTTCCCTAGTGCTTTATTTAACAGCCTGTATCGTGTTAGTTCTGTCATTTCTCACATTTACAGTGTCGGTGTTGTATCTGAAATGACGTTAGCTTGATGATGTTGTTGTGGTTTCCCACAATTGTGGGTTTCATGTTAAGAGCTTTCCATCTGGAGTGCAATGAACATCAAGAACATCACTTTGCAATAGACTTAAATCGTGTTTTATAGGGGAAGTATTCTAAGTATTCCAAGTATTTAGAATACAGTACCAGGATTAAGCAAAGTAACGGAATACAGTACAAAATACATTTTAAAACAGGTATTCAGTATTCTGTAACTGAATACATTTACAAAGTTTTCTCCCCAACACTGCCTCCTGGACAGACTGGCAACCATCGGAACCACCAACACTCCTCTAAACTGGTTTAAATCAGATCTCTCAGGTCGCACTCAGTTTGTTCAATTTATATCCTTTAAGTCAGGGGTGCCCAAAGTGGGGCCCGCGGGCCAAAGTTGGCCCACCGATTATTTAATTTGGCCCTCCTGACCCTCTGTGGGGTACCCTGGATGCTGGGTGAACATGGACCAGTAATCCAGAAACCCACTGTTTCCCTCAGCCAATTCAGCATTACGTGAACAAGCCCAATGACTCTATATTGGGCTGCATATAGCCCTCACTCATGGTGCCAACAAATTCCTAGAAATGTCACAATTTAAAATCAAAATTGAAATACAAGTAACTACAAGGGACAGTTAGAGTAGATTTATGCACACATGTACTTTTGCACACTTTATAAAACCACAAATAGCTATATTTTGTCAATGTATGTAATCTCCCATGAGCCTTTGCTGCTGGACCAGACCGGATCAAACTTGCTCCAAGCTCGCGGGTAACCCCTCTGGCTGCGAGCCTAAGCAGCTATTATCAACACGGAGCGTTGTCCTCAGTGGCACACAGACAAAAGGCATTTTAAAAAATGCTGGGAGGAAGAATAGTTTTTTATATCAATGGTAAAGCGGTCTGCCTTATTTGTAACCAGTCCGTTTCTGTACTCAAGGAGTATAATATTCGTCGTCACTATGAGACAAAGCACGCAGGATTTTCACAATGCAGAGGTGATGCCCGAAAGAAAAAGACCAGGGAGCTGCTAGCTGCTAGCACTACATATGATTACAAATAACAAAGTCAGTAGTTTGTTCTAAATGCCTATATGTGACTTACCGCCAGTATATGTCATATTTTGATTAATGTTCTTTAAACAAAAAGGATGGTTAAATAATTACAAAATGAATATAAAGTAGTGTTCTATACTTCATCATTAGTATTTGTATTTTATAAATACTACATTCGGCCCGCGGCTCTCTGATAGATTTTCCTTTTGGCCCTCTGAGGGAAAAAGTTTGGGCACCCCTGCTTTAAGTCCATGTCCACTCCTGTCACTTCCAGTGCTCCCCAAGGTTCTGTCCTGGGGCGTCTTCTATTTATCATTTATCTTCTTCCACTTGGCAAAATCTTCTGAAAATTTAATATTGATTTTCATTGTTATGCAGATGACACCCAGCTCTATTTCTCCACAAATCCCACCTCCTCTCTCCCTCCTTCTTCCCTCACTGAATGCCTCAGTGAGATTAAAACATGACTATCCAACAATTTCCTTCAACTGAACAGTGATAAAACAGAGATTCTTCTAATTGGTTCCAAATCCACTTTAGCTAAGTCCGACTGCACCTCCTTTACCATTGACAACTCCTCCATCAGTCCATCGCCACAGGTTAAGAGTCTGGGTGTCATCTTTGACGATACGTTATCATTTCAATCCCATATCAGTAAAATCACTCAGGCTGCCTATTTCCATCTACGAAACATTAATCGCCTCCGTCCGTCCCTCACACCTCACTGTGCCGCCATTCTGGTTCACACCCTGGTCACTTCTCGTATTGACTACTGTAATTCACTACTTTTTGGTCTTCCTCAGAAATCTATACAGACACTCCAGAACTCAGCTGCCCGTATCGTCTCCAGAACTCCGTCCACCAACCACATCCCCCCTGTCCTACAGGAGCTGCACTGGCTTCCTGTAAAATTCCGGATCAGTTTTAAAATCCTTCTCCTTGCATTCAAGGCCATCCATAACCTTGCTCCTCCATATCTCAGTGAACTGTTGCAGGTTCACATCCCCACCCGTAGTCTCAGATCCTCCTCCTCCTCCATCCACCTCTCTGTGCCCCTGTCCCGTCTGTCCACCATGGGGTCCAGAGCGTTCAGTCGCTCTGTCCCCATCCCATCTGTCCACCATGGGGTCCAGAGCGTTCAGTTGCTCTGTCCCCATCCCATCTGTCCACCATGGGGTCCATTGCGTTCAGTCGCTCTGTCCCTCATCTCTGGAACTCTCTTCCCCATCATCTGCAGCATTGATTCCATCTCACTTTTCAAATCACATCTCTAAACCTACCTGTTCAAAACTGCTTTTCACCTGTGAATCTCATTGATTTGTTTTTAATGGTTTTTAATTGTTTTATTGATTTATTTTAGGGGATCTTTTATATTTGTTTTGTTTTACCTTGCTGTGTTTTACTGTAAGGTGACCTTGAGTGTCATGAAAGGCGCCTATAAATAAAATGAATTATTATTATTATTATTATTATTATTATTATTATTATTATTATTATTATTATTATTATCTCTCCTGAATCAGGTGGACCAGCTTGAAGCTCTGATGAGGATCCACCTAGAACATCATGTGTTTCACTGAGACGTGGTTCAGGATCAGATCCAGACTCCAACGTCTCTCTGACCGGCTTTCAGACGAAACCAGCAGACAGAGATTTAAAGAGGAACAGGAAATGCAACGGAGGTGGATTATCAGCTGGTCAAAAACAGCTGGTCTAATCCAGGACCTGCTGCTGTGGAAGATCATCTCTGAAGACCAGATACTGAACTGAGATCTTCATTCAACAACAGAGAGTCTTCAGTCAGAGGCTCCTTCAGGTCTGCTGCAACACAGGAGATCCTTCCTGTCCATCACAGACCACTAGAAGATTCTTCCAGTCCACCACAGACCACTACAGGAGATCCTTCCAGTCCACAACAAGAACAGCTACAATGAAAACATTTTTTTTAAATAAATTACTGAAACTTCTGGGATTGTTAAAGTGTTTTTAATTACCTGACTGCTTTATATAGTAGTTGTTTTATGAATAGTATCAATAAAGAGTTTCATTTTAAAAACTAGATTTTTAGACCATTTTATATTTCAGGCTTTAAATGTTTTTTGTTTTAGATTGAGCATGGATAAAACCAAAACTGCATCAGAAAAATGTTAAAAACATTAAATTGGACTAAAATGTTTTACTTCTAAATCTTTCCAACTCGTCCCTCTTGGTCTTGACGTCAATATTCTGATTCTTTGAAAGAAAACGAGTCTTATAGTTTGGCAGGTTCCAACGTTTACCTTGAACTGTCCTGCTCTACTTTCTTGTTTATTGATCACAATATTAAAGTTCAAACTCACACTGAAAAACAGCAGAGCTTCTCAGACCTGCTCAGGTGGCTCACCTGCTTTCCTGTAAGAAAACTCATCTGAAAGCTTCTGTTCCTGTCCAGCAATTACACCGAACAAACAGAAAAATACATTAGAGTTAGCATTTAAACATTATGAGTTAACACAGCTCCAGGGGAGGGAGCTGCTTTTTCATTAGACAGGTTTATAAATACTCTTTCAGTACCATATGGGCTACTCTTCAGTTGTTGTTACATAACTCGGTGGATATGTGGAGGAGGCAGGGAGCAGCATCGAAGCACCTCACACTGCCCACACAGACACAATGGAGAGGAGAGTTAAAATCCTGTAGGAGGGAGGATGAAGCCGGAAAACACATTTAAAGGAGAAGTCAGGGTCAGATTTACTGATGTGTGCTGCTGTTTCTGTAATTACACCCACAATCAAAGTTTACCTCCTGATACCATCTCTTACATGTCATTATCTACTTTATATGATGAATATTATGGGGAAGGTTGACACAACTGAATGTGTGTGTTGTGTAATACTGCTGACTGGAATCGGCTGACCAAAGATCATCTAAAAAACACAGCGTCCAACCTTCTGCTGCAGGTGGTTACATCATGTTTAACCCTTTAAAAGTACTCATGAAATACTTGGAAATATGAGGTTAAACTATTGAAAGTTACTGTAGACAATTCAAAAATGTTTTATTTTATTTACATTTGTTGCATTTATTCTACTTTTCTAATATTTGTACTTTTTAAAACTTAAAAAATGTTTTAACTTTTTTCCTTTTTAAAATGTTTTTGTAAAGGTTTCAGGTTTAGGCTGCAAACCTAAATTTAAATCATGCATACGTGATCAATTATGGTCACTTGTCTTATTAAGGGTTAACACAACTTGTAGCTGTAAGGCTGTTATTAATTATTTGAGTAATATCACTCAGAACATTCATCATATTACTACAGGGAAGCTACGTAAACAGGACAATTACATTAAAAGGACATATCAATTGTATTTTTATTAATATCTGTAGCCTCACCAAATAGGCTACATCCTCTGACCTTTGACCTCTGTTGACCATCACAAAAATAATCCATCTTTTTCCCAATAACTTGGAATACAATGACTCTTGGATTATGTTTAACCTGAATCAAGATCCCTACAGGTGTCCTACTGTCCACTTTCAGGTGTCCATCTCCCAGATGACCTTAACTGGACACTAGCTGGTCTAATAAAACACTCTCTTTAAGATGTCTCTTCTGTAACACCACAGACTGGTGTTCAAACTGTACTCTCTTGTTTACAGAACATTCTTCGGCAGTGTTCCTCCTGCTCAGGGTCATCCACACACTCACTCTTCAAAGTGTTATAATGTGCTTCTCTGCTATGTCATGCATTTCTACATTTATAATGTGAGTGTTTAACGGGCAGAAGTCATATGTGAGTTGGTAACTCCCCACAGTTCCCCTACCCAATCAGAGCCATTCACAAGTCACTAACTCAGTTTTGATTAGTACACTTAATATCTTCTGATTGGTTGAATTTAAGATAACGTAGTCTCAAAACTAATATTCAGTTCAGGTACAAGCCAGTCTTTGTCTTGGTCTATGCTGAATCTGAATGCAGCCTGAGCTGCTATCTTCAGAGTCTTAGCTGAACCTTCATCAGCTTTGAACAAGGCCTTGAGAGACCTGCTTGTGTCTCTCCCTCTCGTCTCTCCCTCACCACGGGAACTGATCAGAAATGACTTCAGCATGCCTGCTGAAATGCCTCCCTTGCTGACCAGGACGTATCCACGGACTGTCCGGCGAGGTCCTCGGCGGCCACGCCTTCCAGGACCACCACTCCGAGTCTGGGGACTCCAGCCTCAGCTCGTGGAGAAACCAACGCCTGCCAGATCCAGGAGCGTCCACCTTTCAGTGAGCGCACACCACTTTCTGATCGAGAGGTTTGCTTTGATAAAGCTTAATTCTTCCACTCTAAATTAAGCCAAAACTAAATCCCATTCCAAACTCAAATTAGCCCTAAATTGACTCTTAAAGTCACAACTAGCTTAACTAAATTAACTAACTTCCCTAGTCATTAAAACATTTACTACGGTCCGTTAAAACTCACAATTAAACTATCTTTAACATCCTCAACATGTTTAAGAATATTAATTGTGTTTACATCAAACTTTCAAACTGTTTTATCTGTCTGTGTTCTTAGGTTTCGCCTCGCCTCGCCTCGCCTTCTTCCGCTTATCCGGGTCCGGGTCGCGGGGGCAGCATTCCAAGTCGGGCAGCCCAGGCCACCTTCTCCCCGGCCAAGTCCACCAGCTCCTCAGCTGGGACGCCCAGGCGTTCCCAGGCCAAACTGAAGATGTATTTCCTCCAGCTTGTCCTGGGTCGACCTGGGGGCCTCCTGCCGGCAGGACATGCCCAGAACACCTCCCGAGGGAGGCGTCCAGGAGGCATCCTTACCAGATGCCCGAACCACCTCAACTGGCTCCTTTCGATATGGAGGAGCAGCGACTCTACTCCGAGTCTCTCCCGGATGTCCGAGCTTCTTACCCTATCCCTAAGGCTGAGCCCGGCCACCCTGCGGAGAAAACTCATTTCGGCCGCTTGTATCCGCGATCTCGTTCTTTCGGTCACTACCCAAAGCTCATGACCATAGGTGAGGATTGGGACGTAGACCGACCGGTAAATCGAGAGCCTTGCTTTCTGGCTCAGCTCTCTCTTTACCACAACAGACCGGTTCAGCGTCCGCATCACTGCAGACGCTGCCCCAATCCGCCTGTCGATCTCCCGCTCCCTCCTTCCCTCACTCGTGAACAAGACCCCGAGATACTTGAACTCCTCCACTTGAGGCAGGACCTCTCTCCCGACCCGGAGTTGGCAATCCACCTTTTTCCGGTCGAGAACCATGGCCTCAGATTTGGAGGTGCTGATCCTCATCCCAGCCGCTTCACACTCGGCTGCGAACCTCCCCAGCAAGAGCTGAAGGTCAGAGCTCGATGAAGCTAGGAGGACCACATCATCTGCAAAAAGCAGAGACGCGATTCTCCTGTCACCAAACTCCACCCCCTCCACACCACGGCTGCGCCTAGAAATCCTGTCCATAAAGGTTATGAACAGGACCGGTGACAAAGGGCAGCCCTGGCGGAGTCCAACCCTCACTGGAAACAGGTCCGACTTACTGCCGGCTATGCGGACCAGACTCACACTCTAACAAAAGACCATCAACCCCATACTCCTGGAGTGCCCCCCACAGGGTGCCCCTGGGGACACGGTCATAAGCCTTCTCCAAATCCACAAAACACATGTGGATTGGTTGGGCAAACTCCCATGACCCCTCCATCACCCTAGCGAGGGTAAAGAGCTGGTCCACAGTTCCACGACCAGGACGAAAACCACATTGCTCCTCTTCAATTCGAGATTCAACCATCGACCGGAACCTCTTCTCCAGTACCCTGGAGTAGACCTTTCCAGGGAGGCTGAGGAGTGTGATCCCCCTATAGTTGGAACACACCCTCTGGTCCCCCTTCTTAAAAATGGGAACCACCACCCCGGTTTGCCACTCCACAGGAACTGCCCCCGATGACCACGCAATGTTGCAGAGACGTGTCAGCCACGACAGACCTACAACATCCATCGCCTTGAGATACCCAGGTCGGATCTCATCCACCCCTGGGGCTCCGCCGCTGCGTAGTTGTTTGACTACCTCAGCGACTTCTGCCCCAGAGATTGGACAGTCCGTCCCCAGGTCTCCCAGCTCTGGTTCCTCCTCGGAATGCGCGTCGGTGGGATTGAGGAGCTCCTCAAAGTATTCCTTCCACCGTCCGACTATAGCCCCAGTTGACGTCAGCAGCTCCCCGTCCCCACTGTAAACAGTGTGAGCGAGTTGCTGCCTTCCTCCCCTGAGGCGCCGGATGGTTTGCCAGAACCTCTTTGGAGCCGACCGATAGTCTTTTTCCATGGCCTCGCCAAACTCCTCCCACGCCCGAGATTTTGCCTCGGCAACTGCCACTGCTGCACTTCGCTTGGCCCGCCGGTACCTGTCTGCTGCCTCTGGAGACCCACAGACCAGCCACGCCCTGTAGGCCTCCTTCTTCAGCCTGACGGCTCCCCTAACCTCTGGTGTCCACCAGCGGGTACGGGGGTTACCACCACGACTGGCACCGGCTACCTTGCGACCACAGCTAGCAACAGCCGCCTCAACAATTGCAGAGCGGAACAAGGCCCATTCGGACTCAATGTCCCCCACTGCTCTCGGGACGCGGTCGAAGCTCTGCCGGAGGTGGGAGTTGAAGACCATCTTGACAGGCTCTTCTGCCAGGCGTTCCCAGCAGACCCTCACTATACGTTTGGGTCTGCCAGGTCTGCGCGGCATCTTCCCCTGCCATCTGATCCAGCTCACCACCAGGTGGTGATCAGTTGACAGCTCCGCTCCTCTCTTCACCCGAGTGTCCAAAACATACGGTGTTCTTAGGTTTTTCAAATTAAATGATTGTTCAATCTTTATGGTCTCAGCTTCACGTTATTAATAAGGTATTTCAATTCAGTGTACTCTTTCAAAGAACCTAGATACCTTCAATAAATATTAGCTATTATCAGGGTTAGATGACAGTTTATCACTTTTCATTATAATCCAAAAATAAGCTAATGTTTATCTGAAGAGGGTGTAGTTAAAATAACTAATAGTTATTTCCAAACGCTACATATCTAATGCAGTGATTCTCAACCAGATCACTACCTGAAAGTGGGTAGCAAATCTGTTTTCTGTGGGTGGTTGGTCTTTTCCTGGGCTACCAAAAAGGAACATCTTCAGTTCACATCCCTTAACAGTAGGTGGTGATATTTCCTTGTAATGCCATTTGACATCAACCTCTCAATAACACCCATCCATCCATCTTCTGTAACCGCTTGGTCCTCCACAGAGGGTCGCGGGGGAGCTGGTGCCTATCTCCAGCAGTCAAGGGGTGAGAGGCGGGGGACACCCTGGACAGGTCGCCAGTCCATCGCAGGGCCACACAGAGACGAACGAGACAAACAATCAACCACACACCCACTCACACCTAAGGACAATTTACCAGCCCAATTCCTCTCAATAACATGTAAAAGCTATATATTGGTCAAATTGACCCTTACTTCAAGGTCAGCTGTTGTTCTTCCACCTCCTCATCCAACCTCCTAAAGCAAAACCTTCCTTTTAAATGGGCGCGGCGGTTGGGGAGCTGAGCTTCACTAAGCCTCGCCCATCTCTCTTCTTCGTTTGTGAGATGATTGTGGGTCTATAGGGTCTCAGATGAAGGGATTAAAAAAGACTTTTGTGCTCAATGCAGCCCTCTACGAAGCAACTGCTGTGCTTTGCTCGTAGTCGTAGCGTCACCATGACTGTTTGCTAACTAGACCGACAATAGAGGGGGGCCAGGCTGGGGCCAGCTGCTTTTTTAGAGGGGCACATTCTAAAACACGCAGCACTTAAGCCGGGCATACACTGTGCGACTTTAGCGCCGATCTTCCGGCGATTTCCTCCTCTGCGACCATTTTCAAAATCGTGCCGAGTTCAGCATATCGTGCTTTGGTGTTCGTGTAGTATACAGGGGGTAGCGAGGAGCGATTTTTCACCTCACGAGGAGCTCCCGATCAGCAATCGTACGCTCGTTCGAAAATCAAACGTGTTTGATATTCTCGTAGCTCGCCACCAGAATTTGTCACACTGCGCAAGCGCCAACATGAATCTAGTAGTAGAAGAAGAAGAAGGACCTCCCCAATGCGAATGCGCCAACATTAAACTTGCAGTAGAAGAAGAAGCAGCAGGATGGCAGCAACACCGCAGCGAATTGTTTGGCGGTCAATCAATGGAATGATTTAAAAAATTAATTAAAAGCTTGAAACATCATTTAGCCATGGTTCGGTTGAGCATTTTGTCTTATCTTTTTAAATGAACGTCTCATCACTTCCGGATTTTCTTCTTCTTCGACTGCTTTTCTGGTTCTTCTTTGTCTATGAAAATCCCGCATTCCACGGCCCGACGTATCGTGTGAGCAGTCAGCTCGCAGCAGAGCATCAGGTCGTCCAGTACTCGTGAGCTGTGACCAACTGAATCCTGCGATGTAATCGTAACAGTTTGTGTATAGGAGCTGAGCAGGAGCTCGGATCCACGACTGAAAATATTGCACAGTGTATGCCTAGCTTTAGCAGAGGACCACAGGGGGGACAAGCTTGTTGTCAGGGGGGCACTGGATCCCCCCCCAGAACTGCCCCTGGTTTGCAAGAATGCCTCGAGGTTTTTAAAGGACGAGGGTGGGCTCAGGTAGCCAAAGGTGCTCGTGATTGGCTCTGTCTGCTTGAGGAACAGCATAGACCCTGTGCACGTTAGCATATGCTACTTCCGGTGGGAAGACTCCTGTCCAGTGTTTTATTTCCGGTTTGATATTTTCGCCTGGTCGCACCCTATTTACTGTCTTGTATTCCCGAAGAAGTCGACAAAATGAGTGGACTAAGCGGCGATTTAATTTTTTATAGATGTCTAGGGCATTTGCCTAATATTTCTGTTGATGATGTTCACCGACTTGTTGATCGTTTTTCCTCTGCGCTAAAGAGCAAACGAGAGAAAGGCTTCACATTTTATATTTCGCAGGATTTATCTCATTTTGAAGGTAAGTCACAACCTTCCCCATCGTCAATACTTATAGTTTGAGACCCTTACCAACGTAAATTATTTGTGTATATGCTGTGGCTTTTTTATGGTTTGTTTACATGCTGTGTAATCCTCCGCTGACGGTCGCGGTTTGGAGAACCTGTTTAGAAGCTGCAGATCGCTCGGTTCCTATTCCATTGATCTAACACCGGGCCCATTTAGCACATAAATCCATAGGATTAGACACTAAATGAGTCCATCAGCCAGTCATCATATAGAAATAAAAACTCTCCGGAGTGGAGCGCAGCGCAGCAGCAGCTGAGGCACAGCTCTGTGCGCTTTGCGGGACTCTGTATAATATTAACGTTCATTATGATTTCATGAGAGAGAGAGAGATGAGGTGTTCACAACCTTCCCCATCGTAAATCTTAATATATAGCAGGGATCCCATTAACCGGAAATTAACCGTATTTAACCGGTTTTTTTTTTGTTTTTTTTTACTTTGACGGAAAGAGCTGAAGGGCGCCGGTCATTCTGACAGGTTTGCGCACGAGCCTGCCCGTCCATACCATCATAGGAAATCACTGAATTGTCCCCTCTAATAATTCGAACCAAGGATGCAGAAATAGTGCAGCATCTCCACCAATACCTGCAGCCCAGACTGAGGTTCTGTGCTGCTGTGTGCAGACCTGTGATCCAGACGTCCTGCGCTCTGCAGCAGAAGAACACTGGTCCACCATCAGGTGTCAGACCCGAACCGCTCAAACGCCCCTTTGCAATCCGGTGCTCAGTGCGCGATCAGATATGGATTAACTACACTTCCTGTTGTAATGCGCCCTCAGAGTAGCGTTCATAGGCTGTGGAGGCTTGTTGACACGTAAAGTCTGCTCCGCGAGCTGCGCGCACATAGAGCTGGACTCCAAACGCGAGGAATTAAACAGCATTAAACAGCAGCGCCAGGTTTTCCCCTGAGTATCTCAATGAAAAATATGTGAACCCCTCATCCCTCTCTCACTGTCTCTCATGATCTCATAATGAAC